>VXBO01004984.1:57274-71600 GCA_013400135.1 Rhinoptilus africanus
CTATGTCAACACGCAAATCCACTGAGGGTGAATTTATCATCCTCACAAGAGAAATTGCCAGGAAGAAAGAAAGCTTTGTATTAAAGCTTCCAGGCAAATACAGCTTCCTACAGAGATGTCTAGTCTGCAGAACTCCTTTCAGTAAATCTATGCTATTTAACATATTTAACAGGTGTCTTCCATTTTTAACAATAAAATAGGATGGTGGAGCCAGCTGAACACAAGACATTATTTATCACCAACATCTCTTATCCAAATGAGCTATTTAAAAAAAAAGTCTACTGTTATGAACTGCATTTTGTCTTAACTGTCATTTCTTAATTTTTGTAGAAGATGAAAACCTTAAGCCACAGTCTACTACATTAGATTTCTATTACCAGCTGATAGGTCAACAACAAAACAATTTTTAAGATTTGCCATTTAGTTGCAAGAGTCAGTAAAACTTCATAGACTGGCAGGAAAACATGCCCAATACATACAAATAACAGCAGCCTGTAAAAATTATCAGTTTGAACTGGTTTCAAAACAGCAAGATTCAGTTCTTCATGAAAACAACATTTCTATGATTTTTAGAAAGTAAGAAAGAGGGAAGGGATGCATTCTCTCTGTTACTATGTGGTATTAGTGTAGCAAGCACCATACAGAGGTAGAAAAGTATGGTTCTTTGTCTAAAACCGTTGACTTACAGTATTTAAACACTGTATTAGAAAATTGAGCATGATATTAAAAATATTGTGATTCTTCAGTTGTGATTGGGATGGATGCACTGCACTCATCACACAAATGATTGTAGTGAGAAAAACATACAAAGTCTATCATCTGTCATATACGTCACACAGTTTACCAAAAGTACTTGGCAATATATTTAACAATTTTCTCATGTTATGACTCTTTCTACACCTACCACCATAAAAAAAAAAGGTGTACTTCAGCTATGTACTGCTAAAACTAGAGAAAATAACTGCTCTGCGTACAACACATTAGCACAGTCCCTTACAAGCTAAGTAAGAGTAACTTGTTCAAGGTCCAGTGATAACATCAGAGGAGAATTAGACTCATTCTGAAGGACATGAAAATTTAAACAGTGTAAAAACTGAAATGTCTGGCCTGCAAACGAAAAATACATTTACAGCCTTCCTTTTCAAATTATAAGTGCAATATAGTAACAATGACACACAGGCAGCAACTAGACGACAATATCACATAAAAGAGAAGAACTTGTCTCTACTTCCCTTGTTGTTTGGACACTTATTCTAATATCCATTTTCCTGCCTGTTTTGTGAAAAGCATTTGTGAACCAGATCAGAACCAGCAATAGGCTGTTTTTCAGCTAGCTTTGTTACCTGAAATGAAAGCCCTTGAAACCAAAAGTAGTTTAGAGAGGAGATATTGCTTTATTAGATGTCGGGTGCTAGGGGGAAAACCCTCAAATCTTGCACCCCTTACCGGGGTATTCAGCCATTATTTATATACAAATATTCNACTTATTTTAGAACCAAAGCACAGGCCTGCCTTTGGTAACAGCTTCTTCTCCAGCCCGGTGACAAACTGGTACTCCGAGTCGGCACCCCCCAGCGTCAAACAAAAAAATGGGCCCATTGCAAAGGGGTGGATGTGAGACACCAGGAGAGTTGGGTCACATTGACCCTGTCTGAAATGGGCTTAACCAGTGATGGAACTGCAGCCTTTGACTAGATACTTGACCCATAAACAGCCAAATCCAGGTAGCATATATACCATGCTTTCAATTAACTCAGCCCTGATACAATTTAACAATTGTCTACAAAATGACTAAATAGTTAACTCCCACATAAATAAATTAACAGAACAAAAAGCAGTAGAGAAAGTCAAGACCCACAATAAATTTATTTTTTATTAATTTGATGACCACATGGTAGTGTACAAGACCCTACAAGTAATTTTTCTTGTGGTAGTACACTGTGTCGTGAAGTCAACTCTAAAATAATTAGCAGTCCTATAACATCAAGTATTTCCAGGAAGAAAAAAGAGAATGTACTGCTCTTCATTTTCTCCACCTGCTATTTAAACTAACCTTTCAAAAGACCTGACTGAACAAGTCATTAGTAGAGAGTTTTTATTCTGAGCCTTTACTGCCAAGCATCCTTTCCAGTTTAAACATGATATACCCTAAGATGTGGAGAACACCAATCAGGGAACAAGAAAACAAGTTAACACACGTATATAAACAAAGACCTTTGTAGCAAAACACACTGCCATACCCTACTTCTTTAGGAAACTCCTGAAACAAATGCTTAATTTCAGTACATTTTGATTTTAGAAGATATGGACAACAGGCATACATCATGCTTAATGAAGATCATGCAAGGAATACTGAATTACTGTTTCAAAATTAAACTCCATAAACCATAAGGACAGTTAAAATAAAGGAGGTGGAGGGGAATATTATCTTCACCAGCAACAATTACCAGGCTTTGTTTAAGAGCAACTAGACAAAGGTATTAAATTAGGACACCACTTTACTTTCTTCCCTGCAGCTTCCCCTACAAAGAGAAATAATATTATCCAAAAAAATAGTTTCTAAATACAAAGGTTTTATTGGTCAAGTAAAAGCAACTTGGTGTATTTAACAGTAGACCTGGACAATAAACAAAACCACAAAACAGTAACTTAAAAAAAGTAAATATGATCATATTTTACAGTATCTAAGTTACAATACATAATGTCATTAATATAGGGAATCCTGGATGCTGTGACAGCAGGAGTTCAGCAGTGCAACTCTTGCCAGTGTCTGTCAAGGAAAGGATGTGGAAAAGGCCCCAGGTTGTATTTCTCTGTAAAAACTGCGTATATTATTAATGTAAATTACTAGGTTTTGCTAAATTGTATTATACTATGTATATAAATAATAGAATTCTCTACTGAAATTATGGGCAAAATCTCTTGGCTTAGGTCAGAAATACGTTCTCTAACTTGTAGATAGTTTAACTTTTGCGTTGAAGTATTTACATTCATCTCTAGCCACCATCTACCAGTACAGACCTGCGAGCACAAACTGGTTTCTGTAGGATGGCGACGGTGCCAGTTTTGCTGCCACCGTGGCTACTATGTTAAAAGATGGACCCTGTCCCAGGCATTTTATAACAGTAATAGGCAGTAAGAGAAAAGGAATGAAGACAGTTTCAGATATTATCTATGAAAACAAGCCAGCCAATTGTGAGAGAAATTCGCAGCGGAGCACTTCACCTCAACACAACGCTCAGAGGAAATGAAAACGCACCAGATGCACTCTGCTGTACACTTGCGTATAATTTACAAGGCTAGAAATATGCCAGCACATGTGCTTGCACATATTTTTTTCATTAACTTCTAAAGCACAGCTCTGATGAGTGGTGAAAATTAACTGTAAGATATTGTCATAAGTAACAAAATTAAAAATGTTAAAAAACAGTATTTATATTTTTTATATTATTTATTTACAGTCCATTACGTTATGTAGCTCCTTATAGGTCTTTAAGTAGTACTACAGAGTTTTTTTGGATTAGATGCAGATATTCTATTTGGTCATAAACAAAAGCAGTCTGGAAAAAGTGCTAGGAATTAAACAGAAGCAATATAAGCAGCTAGCAATGTAAAAATCCAGAAACTACCAGTTTGTGCCCTATTGATTACTAAGAAGAAAATTCTGCCCCACTCCTCCGCTCTGGTGATGGCTTACCTGCAGTACTGTGTCCAGCTCTGGGGCCCTCAGTACAGGAAAGACACAGACCTGTTGGAGCAGGTCCAGGGGAGGGACACAAAGATGATCCGAGGGCTGGAGCACCTCTGCTATGGGGACAGGCTGAAGAGTTGGGGTTGTTCAGCCTGGAGAAGAGAAGGCTCCAGAGACACCTTACTGCAGCCTTTCAGTACTTAAAGGGGGGCGTATAAGAAAGACAAGGACAGACTTTTTAGCAGGGCCTGTTGCAGTAGGACAAGGGGTAATAGTTTTAAACCGAAAGAGGGGAAATTTAGATTAGACATATGGAAGAATTTTTTTATGATGAGGGTGGTGAAACACTGGCACAGGTTGCCCAGAGAGGTGGTAGGTGCTCCATCCTTGGAAACATTCAAGGCCAGGTTGGACTGGCCTCTGAGCAACCTGGTCTAGTGGAAAGTGTCCCTGCTCACTGCAGGGGGGTTGGACTAGGTGACCTCTAAAGGTCCCTTCCAACACAAACTATTCTATGATCTTGTCTGACACCACTAACAGTCTAAAGTTATACAGGATGATACATAGGCATCAATTAAATTACACTTCCTACTTAAGGAAAATATAAATGTATTCCTTGTTCTCACCAACAGGGAAGGACTGGTGACCAGCATAAGGCTCAGGGATAACCTTAGCTGCAGTGACCACGAAGCGATAGAATTTAAGATCCTCAGGGCAACTAGGATGATGTATTCCAAGCTTATGACCCTGAACTTGAGGCATGCAGATCCTGAACATGAGGCATCCAGGGATCTGCTGGCCAAAGTGCCATGGGACAAAGCCCTAGAGAGAAGGGGGGCCCAGGACAGCTGGTCAGTATTCAAGAATCACCTTCTCCGTGTCCAGGAGCAAAGTATACCAACAAAGAGGAAGGCAGAAAAGAATGCTAGGAGACCTGCCTGGATGAACAAGGAGCTCCTGGACTCACTGTCACACAAAAAGAATCCTTACAAGGAGTGGAAGAAAGGACAGCTAGAATGGGTGGCATAAAGGAAGCTGTCCGAGCAGCAAGAGACCTGGTTAGAAAAACTAAAGCTCTGTTAGAATTAAATCTATCCAGGGAGATCAAGGAAAACAGCAAAAATTTCTATAGGTATATTAATAGTAAGAAGAAAACGAGAGAAGGTGTGGGCCCCCTCAGAAAGGAAACTGGAGAACTGGTGACAAGTGATATGGCGGTCGAGCTTCTCAATGACTTCTTTTCCTTGGTCTTCACTGTCAAAGGCTCCAGCCACGCTCCTGGAGTCACAGAAGATCATGGAAAGAACTGCCCATTGTAAGTGAAAATCAGGTTCATGACATTCTGATGAACCTGAAAGTGTCCCAGTCAAAGAGACCTGATGGATGCACCCACAGGTACTGAGGGAACTGGCAGATGAGGTTGTGAAACTGCTCTCTATTATATTCCAAATGTCATGGCAATCTGGTGAAGTCCCCGCTGATGGGAAAAGGGGAAACATAATCCCCATTTTCAAAAAGGGAAAGAAGGATGAAGCAGGGAACTATAGGCCAGTCAGTCTCACCTCTGTGCCTGGTAGATCCTCCTGGAGACAATGCTGAGGAAAAAGAATAATGAAGAGGTGACTGGGTACAATCAACGTGGCTTCACCAAGGGCAAATCCTGCCTGACAAACCTGGTGGCCTTCTATGAGAAGGTCACAACATCAATAGATGTTATTTACCTGGACCTGAGCAAAGCCTTCGACACAGTCCCGCATGACATCCTGGTCTCCAAGCTGATAAAATATGGGTTTGATGGATGGACAATTCAATGGATAAAGAAATGGCTTGACAACCGCACCCAAAGAGTGGCTGTCAATGGGTCCATGTCCAAGTGGAGACTAGTGACAAGTGGAGTCCCTCAAGGATTAGTATAGGGACCGGTCTTGTTTAACATCTTCGTCAGCGACATGGACAGTGGCATAGAGTGCACCCTCAGCAAGTTTGNCTGGAGCCCCTACTACAAGAAAGGTATGGACGTGCTGGAACGTGTCCAGTGAAGGGCCACAAGGATGCTCAGAGGGCTGGAGCACCTCTCCTGTGAAAACAGACTGAGAGAGCTGGGGTTGTTCAGTCTGGAGAAAAGAAGGCTCCAAGGAGACTTTATTGTGCCCTACCAGTATCTTAAAGGGGCCTACAAGAAAGCTGGTGAGGGACTTTTTAGGATGTCAGGTAATGGTAGGACTAGAGGGAATGGATTAAAACTAGAGATGGGTCGATTCAGAATGGACGTTAGGAAGAAGTTCTTCACCATGAGGGTGGTGAGACACTGGAACAGGTTGCCTAGAGATGTGGTGGAAGCCCCATCCCTGGAAGTTTTTAAGACCAGGCTGGATGGGGCTTTGAGCAACTTGATCTAGTGGGAGATGTCCCTGCCCATGGCAGGGGAGTTGGAACTAGATGATCTTTAAGGTCCCTTCCAACCCTGACAATTCTATGAAATGCTGCCAGAGCCTACTATTGCTCCATGAATATTCCTTCTGTTTCTACTTACAGATACATAACTTCAGAAATGTGCATAAATTCAAATACAGCTGGATACTACAATGTAACAATTCAGTATCCTCAAGTAACAATAATTCTAACAGAAAGATATTATATAAAGTTTGATATTATTCTAACTCTGGGTACAGTTTAAATAATCTACAATTCTTGCACACACTCAGAAAAATTTGCATTAAATTAGTAACAGTTTCAAAACTGAACTCCTGCTTTGCCAAATAATAACCAGTTGTTGTAAAATAATGTTTGCCAGAACAAAAGGAAAATAGCTACATTAAAGATAAATTGCAATTTAAACAAAAAGAACTTCTTAAATCAAACATTCTAGAAGGAACTTCCTACTCAATGAGAGGAGACATTGTCAGGAAACAACAGCTCTATCAGTAAGTGAGGAAAAACAATAAAGCTAGCAATAAAACCTAAATAAAGACAAAATTACCATGCTACTTCACATAACAGTTTACGAGAGGGTGTTAAACACTCTAAAACGCTCTCTGCACTTTTTTTTTATTCTGTAGAAAGGTTATGAGGCCTGAAAAATAAAACGTATGTCCCAAGTAATAAGAGAGAAGCTTCAACATGTGCTTTTTCCCAAAAAATGGAGGTAAGACGTCGATACTTGTTCTGAGTGGTTTCAGTTTCAGCTCATGTGTTCTGCACTCAAGAGTTACAGTTCACACACACTTAGTCTCATTTTGGTGAGTGTATCACGTGTAAGGCTCTCTCAAGGAAGCTAACAGCAGTTAGTTTATATATATACACACAATACACAGTGACACTAAACACTGAAAAACAGTTAAAAGTGATCAAGTATTTTGTCTAGAAGTCACAATCATTCTAATCAAGCCCCTGTTTGTACTATACAGTTTCACTTAGAGTGATAAGGCTACCTATTTTCTCTGAATTTTTGCATGATAGACCCTAGAAAACACTCAACCTAATCAGAGATAATAATTGCTGAGATTAAAATTTTTCAGTTTATTTGGAGAACACTGCTATTGATTATTCACTCTGAAAAGAGGTAAGCAGTATATGGAACAGCTAATTATATACCTGGCATGCATATATCCAAGACTGACGCTGAACAGTTATTTTCAGCCTACAAGGAATGGTAGGAGTGATTACTTACTACATTCTTCTAATTTCACAATGAGCATTTTGAAGTGATCTCTTCTACACTTAATTACAAAATCCAACTCTGTAAGACTTTCAGATCACTTTTATGGAAGGGTCAACATTCCTGATGCAATATATCAGCAACCTAACAGCTCCTATTCTAGAAGCCAGAAATAAAAGCCAAATTTGTAGACTCCCAGATTACCTACTGAATCAATCCTTTTCATTTTCTAACTTCCAAAATACATCTTTGCTTCAAATGAGGTGAGTTAGCAGAGACAGATGGGAAGAAGATGGAGCAAAGACTGCCCTTTTTTTTTTTGCAGCTCTCTTTGCACCCAAAGCATTCCACCAAAGATACATGGACTAGTGAAACAAAATGAAAAATAAATAAAAGAAACAGAAAGAAGTTTTCCACTCAGAGAGAAAGGTTCCAGCAACCTGTACAGCCTAACTCAAGTGTGAGGAATCACCTTTTGTACTCTAACTGCGTCTGTATTTTTAATGGGATATAATTACAGAACGGCTGAGATTGGAATGGACCTCTGGAGATCACCTAGTCCAAAGAGAGTGCTCAAAGGAGGGTCATCTAAAGCAGGTTGCTCAGGTTATTGTCCAGTTGGGTTCCGAATATCAACAAGGATGGAAACTCTACAACATCCTCTGGTCAATCTATCTTCTACCAGGTTGGCCAAGCATGATTTTGCCTTTGCTAATCAATGCTACCTACTCCAAATAACCTTCTTGTGCTTCCTGTGTTTCAAAATGGTTTCCAGAATTACTCGCCCCTTCTCCTTCCCAGGGATAGATTTGAGGCTGATAGGCCTGTAGGTCCCTGAATCCTCCTTCACGAGGATAAGCAGCGCTTGCTTTCTAGCAGCCCTCAGGAACCACCCCAATTTGTCATGACCTTTCAAGTGCAGTTAAAGTCTTCGTGATGACATCAACCAGTTCCTTCAGCACTCACAGATGCATCCCATCAGGTCCCATGAACTTGTGTATGTCACATTTGTCTAAACGTTTCGCAGGCTAATCCTCCTCCACTAAGGTATGCTTCCTTGCTCCAGACTCTCTCTCTGGTCTCACGGGCCTGGGGTTCCTGAAGAGAAGCCTTATCATTAAAGATCAAGGCAAAGGCAACATTGAGTACATTGGCCTGTTCTCCATCCTTTGTCCCTAGATTCTCTACCTCATTCAGCAGAGGACCCACATTTTTCACAGTCTTCCTTTTGGTGCTGATACACTTGTGGAAGCTCTTCTTCTTGCGCTTCACATCCCTCACCAGATTCAACTCCAGGTGGGGTTTACCTCCCCTAACCGCATCCCTGCATACTCAGACAGGGACTCTAGTCGTGCTGGGTCACATGACCCTGCTCCCAACTCTTGTATTTTTCCATTTTGTGCTTGGATTTTGTCAGGAGCTCCCTGTACATCCACACAGGACTCCTATCACCTTTTCTTGATTTCCTCCTCACCAGGATGAACCACTCTTGTGCTTGGAAGAGATAACTTGAAAAAAACGCAACCAGCTCTCCTAAACCCTCCTTCTCTCTAACACACCCCACTTCTCCTAGGCTACTCCATAATGTAACTCTGCCCATTAAACTGCTGACATGTTTCTGACAGCTCTTGGATTGTCTAGGAAACCTTTTTATTTTCACTGTATTATGTAAGTAACATCGCTTTTGTTGACTGAAAGGCAATTTTGACACAACAATCTTTGCCATTTGCCATGTTAATTGCATCAAAGTGAGTTATCAAAACAATCTGAAAGCAATGTTACTACTTTAACACTTTCTGAACTCACTAGCAATCAAGAGTTTATCATCATCTAAACCTGAAAGACAAGTAAATTGAACAAATATGAATGTTATAAGAACGTGACAGAAAGGCCGTTCAACTTTATTTAAAAAATGTATTACCCTTCTGCTCCATCTGCCAATTATATTATTTTTTTAATAACACTTAACTTACCATTACACTAAACAGACTTTTTATTTAAAGGAATGTGCCTCTCATCAACTGACAGACACCTATCAGTGTCTAGTGAGAAAGACTAACTCAATTACAGCTTAAATAGTTAAGGAAACATAAACTATAGATGTTGAAGTGATGCTGACATATAAGCATCGGGGGAAAAATGTCTCAACTACTAAAAAGTGGGATAAGTTGCACTTCACAGAAGTTCAATTTATATCTGTTTTAGTAGTTTAGAAAATTAAACTAAGTAATTATTAAAGATTAATTCCTCAGAAAATTCCTCATGAAAATTGACCTACGATCTGGTCTTCTCATAGCACCTTGACAATTCAATTTGCAGAAATTAAAGGAACAACAGGGTAAAGGCTTATTAATCAGTCTAATTTACACATCAAGTGATAAAGTGACATCAACTATTTATTTAACACAGATGAAGCTCTATAAGCTCAGACAAAATATAAGAGTGTTCTAGTCGAAAACATGATGTTCCCAAACCAGTTCCACCTCTGGAGACAAGACTTTTTTAGCACAATATGGAATAGTAAATAAATATTTTCAAAAGCGAGAGTTGTACTAACTTTTACTTAGCAAAATTGAAAAGATAAATGCAAATAAATAAGATTTTAAACCCAGTAGTGTCGTCGATTTGCAAAAGAAAACGAAGTATTTAGATGAGCATTTTTTGCAGCTCTTTAGGGTACATTGAGAAGAACTCTATCTCCACCTACTGGACCAGCTACAAAAATGTTTGTAGTTTGAAAACAGCACAAGGAATCGGACTGCCATCTATAGAAGACATCTATATGAATATGCAACTCAATTAAATTGAAGATACTAGTCTGACAGACATTGTTCTTGTCCTTACTGTTAGCTCTCTACATGCCATATCTTTGAGGACATAAAACTTCATCGCTTAGTCCTGCCTAAATCTGTTCTTAAGGTTACGTCCACAGCCAAAGACTACCACCTACCAGTCAAAATACATTCTAATTGCAAATTGTTGTGTCAAAATACTGAGGCTGAGCACTTAAACTTTTATTCTCTTGCTTGTGATGGGTTTAGACAGTATAGTATTATCAACACAAAAATTTTAACACGGATTATGGTTGGTTTTTTGGTTGGGCTTTTTTTGGGGGTGGGTTTTTATTTTTTGTTTGTGTTATGCAGGCACATCCACACTAGTATCTCAAGTGGGATAAAACATCAGCGTTATAAGTTTCATATATGCAAAACCAATTTCTCCTCTGGAATATTTTCCATTCTTTCCACCAACAGATAATATTCTATTTGTTAATTGCTCCTTCCCATACATGAAGAGAGCACACAAATCTGCCACTTCTTCCATATACCTGCCTTTTGTTCCTGACACTATTGATTCACAAGTCATCTTCACAACTGCCTATTGATCAAGTTTCTAGGTCAGAATTTCCTAAACCATGTCTTCCACAATAACAGACCCACTAGGATAATCAGCCTAATTCAACACATTTCTAGTAGTCTCCCATCTTCCTTCCCATCCCACAAAAAGACTAAAATATGGATCAGAAATTGTTATCCTTAGTACAAATACTCCTCGAGCAGCTCTAAAACTGATAAACCATGGAGAACTGCTACCTCCAAAACAATGGACCCATGCCACTCCTGAGTTTTCCAATGGGAAAAGAAAGCGGGCTGTGCAAATTCTGACTCCCAGGAAGCCCACTCCTCAGGAAGCCCCTCAGGAAGCACTGAGACTCACTTTACAAGCACAAGCCATTCCAGTCTCCCTCTTCCACAGAAGCAGACTTACTGCGTACACAGAGACTAACAAACCCATGGTGAGTGAGGGTGCAACACTGTCACTGCCTTCCCTTACCAAAAAATAAGGTAATGAACTAGCCAAGCATAAAGATGATAATCACTATTATAGCTAAGTAATAGTGGATTCACTTACAAAGTTCACCTTTCATCACTGATTAATTGAATCATCATATTGATTTTGCCATGTATATTACCTCTGAATCTCTTTTCCACTGCAGTTGAATTTATTACTTTCCATTCTCTCCTTTATTTAGCCTCTTGCTTCTTCCCAAGTCTGTTTTCTTTCAGGATCCCCTTCTTCTCTCCACTCCACAAGTAACACCAACTAAGATAACACCTTAGTTACCCTCTAGTGACCAGTCTTTGCTTTTCTCCCGAGTTTCTTCAATGGAATAGATACCATCCTTTTATATAAATGCTGCACAATCCAATTCAAAACTCCTTAACTGTCACTATGCTTTGATATTTCAGGAAACAATCTACACCAAGTATTTAATTATTTACGTTAGTCTGCTTATGTTGTATAAATGTATATTCAAGAAATAGACCATGTAAGTCTCAAACACAATTACAGCAACCATTTTCCACCAGAGAGAATAAACATTCCTTTCAGCCTGCTTCCTCAAGTTCCCTGTAATGGTATGTCAACTGTTGCACATGTTAAAAGTAATGGAAGCCTCCCACTGTGACTTTAGCTTCTAATCTATGTGAAATCTTTTTTTTTTTTTTTAAGAGAAAGATCTGCCTCAAAGTTATGCACCTTCAGAGCAGCACGCTACCATAATTTCCCAAACTGTGTAGAGCGTGCTAGAGCAACTGATGGAAAATACAGCTCCACATCAGAGCTTCTGTTAGGCCTCAGATATAAGTGTTAACACAGAAGAGTGTGATAAGCCACCCAAAAGCCGTGTTTTGATTTCTTGTTACTTGTTTCTCATGCCCATTGTAAAGCCATTAAGTGTTTCTCAGTAACTCTTATAAGCACTTCTGATGACATATACCTCCCACTAAATTAACAAAAAACGCTTATGTTGCTACTTATGCATCGGTTAAGCCTTTATGTATAGTTTTCTAACTTACAGATAAAGCAAAACTCAAAGGCCAATTTAAGAATTTAAAAGCACCAAAAATTACCTGCTGCTCAAGATAAACAGGCAGCAGTCTGTACCTCTCTGCCCTAAACCACATATACAACGGATTATTTGCTGCCGTTAAAGAGATTTATTGCACTTTACATAACACACAACAAATAATCAAATAAGAACACCAAAATCCACAGAGAAAAAACATACAAAGTCCAAAGCAAAATACAGGGAAGGCAAACATAGAACAGAAAATATGGCAAAAATAAAAATCAATCTCTGCTTAGTATATGTAGGTACATTAAATATTAGTGATTACCAGATGCAGAATGAAAACATTTAGAAATATTTTTATTTTTTTAAACTTGAAAACACAGCCTCTATACCCTGAAAAGGACAGAACAGACCTACCTTTCCATAGACCACTATATGATTTATTTCCAGTGTTAAAAACAGAGATGTAAATAGACTCCTAATTTGTGTATTGTGTGTTTTCAGCTACTAATATTAATGTAACTGACTTAAGCAGCTACTGCACTAAAAGTTTTGAGCAATACAATGGTAGCATGTTTAAAACTGATTTAGCTTAATTTGGTTTAAATTTGAAGTCAGCTTTTAAAGGCTTCAAAATTTCATTCAGGAATTACAGAACTCAGGAACACAGAAGGATGCAGATATGCGAATCACTGCCCCCTCCAACAATGTCACCACTCAAGTGAACAGTGAAAAGAGGAAACCATATTTAAATATTTGAACAGAAGCCTTTTCTCAAAGACATTTTTTATTTATTATTTTTTAAATCATACCAGACCACAAACACAGTGTGTTTATTATCACATATGAACTTGCCTGCTTTAAACTTCCAAGTTGTCCTCTCCTCCCTATTGCCCAGGGAACACTTTTTTAGGACGAAATTCTTAACAGAAAACATGTAACAGCACGGAAGCATATACTAATTGTGAAATTATTTCTACCGCGACAACAATGTTACTTCTCATCTGAGACAATGAATAAAGCTGAGATGCTCGTACAAGTAAAGCCAGGATAGATACAGATTTAGATGTCAAGCGTTCTAAAAATTTTAAGAGGACTATTCTTGGAACTGTTTTTCCCCCCTCCACAGAAGATGTAGCCAAATTACTTAGTTAATATGTAATTTGTAGTACCCCTTTCCCTCTTCTATAACCCTCCCCCAACTCCAAGGGTCCTTTCTGCTTGAAGCATAACAGGACAACAGAACCACCTTTGCAATATCCTTCCAAAATTGGTAAACTCTCAAGACTCAGTATCAGGTGGTCTTCAGAGCAGCTACCTAGACCTGAAATTCCAAAACCATTAGACAGATTAACAGCACGTTAGCTGCTTTGCAGTATTTGCCTAGGCACTGTACATAAAGAAATAAGCTTACTCTTAATAAGAGTAAGACACATTTACAAGAGAGGAGAAAGTTACCAGAGTAGCTAAGGCATTGCTTACAGTGTGGCTTATCTCACTGAATCTCATTCTCTCTTTCAACTTTTAGATCCAATCACTTTCTGTCTCCCTCCTTCTACCTTTTTTTTGATAC
The DNA here is from genome assembly GCA_013400135.1 of Rhinoptilus africanus. Lineage (NCBI taxonomy): Eukaryota > Metazoa > Chordata > Aves > Charadriiformes > Glareolidae > Rhinoptilus > Rhinoptilus africanus. The sequence continues at coordinate 71,052 of VXBO01004984.1, forward strand.
ATGAACACACAGTGAGACGGGCCACAGACTTCATTTCACAGCTGACAACAATACCATAGGAAACAACGTATTTAGTACCAGACAGCAAAGGTAGAACAAAACAAATGATCAGCTTTTCAAATAGGAAAAATGTGAATGCGTGTGAATGCCAAGGGTTAGAGAAGGAATTAAAATATCAATTAGCATTTACTCACTCCATTAAAAAACATGATAACATGATAGTACCTCCTATTTTCAGCCAAATTTGCACCTTCGTCCTTCAGCTCCTTACTCCTCTTTACACAGTCCTCCAGGAGAACTTCCTTTCTCCTCTTGGTTTGGTGCACCCAGTTTGCATCATCCTCATCAGCCAGGTCCTTGTCATCCGCCGCTTCTGCTTCAAACTGCTGGGAAGTAGCTTTGGAAACCTTCTCGCCGATCTTTCTCTTCCACCCAAAAGAAGCCATTTGGAGAACTAGAGGAAAAAAAAATAATTTTTTCAGGAGTTAGAAAATCTAGTTTTTAAGTACACACAGGGAAAAATTACACCTCTCATCCCGATTCTCGGCC
>VXBO01004985.1:18668-44157 GCA_013400135.1 Rhinoptilus africanus
TTATTGTGTTGTAATATACATTTTCAAAATTAATTAACCATTAACAGCAAGATAAATGTTTCTTCTTGTGTTAGGGAAATGCTGGCCTCGGCGGTGAAAGATTATTTCACATGAGCAGCACTCTTCAAGAAAGCTGTTGCCAGATAAGGTGGTGACTGTACTTTGAAGAGGAACAATGAGAAGTGACAGACAAGCCCGTGTTTACCAAACTGAATAAAGGACTCGCAGGTTTCCACTCACCGCTCGGTTACCTAAGCCCAGGGAATCAAGGCTGGAGTGCTGTTTCACCAACCCGGATCAGTAACAAAGTGGTAACTACTTCAGAATATAATAACATGCCATGAAATCTTACTCCAGGTAGTAATGAATAACAGGTGGTTTTTTTTTTTTAATTTTCGTTTTTATTAAACGGTTAAAAAATACGTTGTTGGAACCACTCTTGTGTTTATGCACTTGGCAGCTGCAGAGTATTTTTATCCCGTGCCTTTTTTGCAACATTCAGACTTTTGATTACAGGTCGGGGTGTGAACGCAGCACGACTCGAACGTGAAATCCTTCTACTTCAACCAGGCCAGAAATGTAGAAATAGGAAGGAGATGTTCTTGTTCTGCAACTTAGAGAAGATCTAAATTTGGCAGCCGCACAGTATGCAGAATGGCATGGGACTTGCCTGTGTGCAGTGCTCCAAACCATGGTCCCGAAACAAGCTAATTCCTAGAGCATCTTGCCAACCCACCTCCTTTGGAGAAGCCCCCTGGAAACAGGAATCTTTTCCCACTTTTGTCTCTTAATGCTGCAGAGTTGGCAGAGTTGGTACCTTGAAGACAGGGTAGGACAAGCCGCCCTCACCACATCACTTCTGACCTTCGAGAAAGTGCTCAATTTTTATTACTTTTATGTCGTGCAAACATCGGCGATGCTGCGGTCCCAAACCCAAATATTTACAGAGCTGAGGTCTAGAACAATCCTGCTGTCTGCCTACAGCATCGGCAGTTTCTTTGTAGATGTGAGCAGTGCGGATCGGCACGGCCAGGTGAGCGCCTGAACGAGTTCGGCAGGAAAGAGGAATAAGAACAGAACAGGCGGGATTTATATACATGTAATGGGGTTGTTTCTTCTTTCTGCCACTTCAAACCTTTGAGGTGGATTTATGTTGGAGAACAATATTTTAACAGAATTTGTGACGTGCGTGAATGCACATGCACACACAAACACGCAGACTGCATTTACACATGAAAACATATATATGGAATGTAAATACTATATAAAAAGGGCTACTAGTTACAATATATATTTTAACATACATTACTTATATGAAATTGGGTGTGTAAGTATTCAGTCTGTGCATAATCAGCTGCTATTCATCTGTTAATCTTTTTATAATGAATATGATTTTTATTTTTCTCATCTGCAGTTCCTTTTACACATGAGTTCTTTACTCCTTCAGGTTCTAGCAACAATATTAATCGGATGAGGGTACAAACCAGATTTCTAATTTGTACTACACTTAAGTACAGATCCATGAACATATAAGCATCTTTTTTCCATTCAAATCCAAATCCATCAAATAAAAATCTTACGGGACGCAGGTGCAGAAAATATTTGGTTCAAATCACAGGCTTTTGTTAACTGACAGAAAAAATATTTGCTAATATGTGAGGAGAGAAACCTTTGTGTTAATTATGACATATATGTAGTGACTGCAGAGTATATTTTCTCTTAAGGACAGTCAGTAAGTAAGATTAATCTAGAAGCGCTAGAGAAGTAATACAGACCTTTGTTATGTATGTTACCCAGAAGATCTTTAGAGAGGTCTTGGAATATGTACCTTATCAGTTATTCTAAGTAATGATATATTAACAGTGCACACACACGCACACACTCATGTACGTGCAACATTTGGCGAAATCCTTTTGTCGCCTGATGGCCTACAAAAGTGGAAGACTGAGATTCTTTGTTGTGTCCCCCTGTGCCACAAAGAAACTGCAGATCAGGGACCAAGCTTTACCTCAATGAAAAATTTCTTCTGTGCTTGGGGAAGTTTTTGACTATCTCTGATTTATTTTGTTCTGTTCAGAATATCTGGCTCCATTTTTTTTCTTGGTAAGCTTCAGGAAACTGAGTTTTGAAGGGGCGTTTCTTGGGTTTGATTTACATCGTTAACTTTCATAAGTGGTGAAATTACGTCACCCTTGAATCAACGTAACCCTTGAATCCTTGATCATGTAGAGATGAAGTGTGGTTTGAAAGACAAGGGCACTGGCAGAAGAATTCTTGCTGAGGCATTTAAACCAGTGACATCTATTCCAACCCTGCCCTTTTCCTCTGCTAAGAGTTATCGCGTATGAAGCAGGGATGGCTGAAGCGAACATGTGCCGGCTTCTCACCTTTGGTGGTTTCAAGACTGATGTTTTAATGTAAACTCTAACTGATGGATGTACATCCTGCTATGTCGAGCTGAAGTTGAGTCGCTTTTGGTGTCCGCTCAGTAGACGGAAACCACAAACAGAGGTACGGGCAAACTGCTGGCACCGTGGCTGAATACCAGACAAGTCGTCCGTCAGAGCCCTAAGCTTCCTTGAAATACAATCATTGCTCTAAGACTGTCCTTTCTTCAGCAAGAAACACCACATAGATCTTTATGTTTCATTTCCTCACTATAAACTGTGATGATAAACAGTATTCATTTAGTTCTGTAAGGAGACAAAACACAGGCAAAAATCCAATTGCAACTTCATTTCACCAAAAATGCAGATTTAAGTCAGCTGACATTCTTTGCTATATTTCAACTTTTTTTCAGCAAATCTTTTTCAATTAAAAAAAACCCTAAGCACATTTGTTAAAATCACTGTTTCATTTAGCATTTTCTAAAAAGATGTTTTCAAATCTGTATTTTAATTTTATTCTTAATGTAAGTAAAACCTGAAAACATCAACAACTCGAGTGAAATGAACTTTTCTCCTGGTTTTTCAGGACTGCCAGTCTAATGAAAAATTAGTTATTCACCCAGTTCTATTATAATAATTATTCTCACAGTTCGTATTTTAATTTGTGCACCTGTCCATATAGTCTGAAACCCTAAAAAATACTGGTGCTTTGAAAGAAGTCTCAGAAAAACTTTTCCCTCAGATATCCACAAATAACAAAGACGGGGAGGCAGAAGAAGTTGGCTGTGGGGAGAGCAAAGACAAGGGGTGACAGGAAGAAAGGGGACCATGAAGTAAACCTCTCCTTGTGTGAGAGTAATACCTCCACTATTGCTGAAGTCACGGAGTATTTTAAGGGCAACCCACAGCTTATAGACATGATTAGTTACTGTAAAGCATTTGTAGGGCACTCAGAAAACACAGTGCTGAGTATTGCTCTCCTGAACAATAACAGTTTTATGGACCTCCACCAGGCTGGCTTCGTGTGATAGCACAGACAGGGCGAGCTGTGTCCTCTACAGGAAAACCAGATCCCAGAGTGCAGTGCTGGAAACTCCTGCTTGCTTGGTCTGTTGCTCGGGGCACTGTAAACCCCTGCTCACTTTCCTTGGACTCTTCCTGAGGCAGGATCTAGGAGGGTGAGCAAAAAGGGTGGTCAAAAAGATGGCAGCACCTTGTTGGCAGGGAGCTTTGAGGTTGCTCAGGGAAGCATCCAGGATTCACTGGGCTGGAAAGGGCAAAGAGCTGCATATACGACTATGCAAGTTAGTGGTCAGGACCTGAGCTTGGCTCTGGTAGAGGGAAAACAGTGATTTTAGTCCTTGTACCTTCCCATGTCATGTATTTTATCCAATGTATGTCTAATGTACAATACATAACTGGCCACTGATAGGAACAAAACACAAGGACCTCCACTATCAGTCCATGCCTCATGAGGCTCATAACCATGAAGCCACAGAGTGATGCTGTATTTGGGGTTTCTCCACATGAATCTTGTAATTTTCTCAGTGCTGCTTGTTTTCTACACAGGAGAAGGAAGGTGTGAAACTAGCCTACAGTTCTTGCCAACTAGCAGAATAAATGGTATCTGTAGCAAGTATCTTTAGAAAGCAGAATACGTATCCAGAGCACTCAGAGCGAGAGCTGTTAGTCTTCTTGCTAGTATTCCCACCCACTCCCATGACTCCTGTATTCCTGCTGGAAAGTGGCCCAGCTTCAAAAGGGAGGATTGCATTTAAATAATGTGGGGCAGGTTACTCTAAATAGCACTGGACTCAAACATTGCATGCGTTACTGGGTAACCCAACTTTCTGTAAGTGTTTTCCTCTTGAATACAGTCCACAAAGAGACGGTGAGATTTAATTTAATAAATTAAAATAATTTCTTCCAGCATTTTCAAACATCTGCCCCAAATCAGGAGACTCTTGAAGACGCTTGCTAAAAATAGGTTTGATTTTGATGACTTGGCATATTCCAACAAAAGCAAGAAAAATCCTGGCCATCTCTAATTCCTTGTGAAATGGGGAGAATATTTCCTTTTTGTACACACCTGTGAGACTGTGCCCAACTGGAAGATGTTGTGATGGGCACAGACTGCCCCCATCCCTGCATTGTCACACAGAATATGTCACACAGCAGCTGGGTCACTAATTTGATGAAGGAAACAGGGAAATGAGAGGTAATAGTTGCACGGTGTTTTAGCTCTAAAATCCCACAAGAAGAAAAAGTGTTTACACAATGTCTTATTAAGGAAAGTGGCGCCATAAATCATCCCATAAAGAGAAGAAAAACCTTCTAATTGCATGCTTTATCTTCAAAAGTGGTGAATTTCAGGACAATCTGCATATCAGTTACCCTGTCTGTATTTTAGTGCTAAAAGGCTTCTGTTGACATATATCCAGCTTCTGTTACCTCTCTTTGACACATCACATAGTTATTTTCTTTTTAATCTCTGAAGAGCAGAAATATTGTGAGCTCTTTGCTGGTGCCAGTATGGATAGAAGCCATCCTTAAAGAGACGTATATTGCAATTGGCAAGATATAAATCACATACTGTATAAATATAGAGGTGTTTGTGTGTCAGGATGTTGGCAAGTAGTTTGTGGGAAAAACTACTCCATTGGATGCTTGAAAGCATCTTTCAGATCTGCCATTTATGACTCCTCTTTTCTTGCTGCTTTTGTGCCAGTCTTCCAGTTATCATTAGGGGTACATGCAATTGCCTGTCCAGATGTTGTGCAGAAGTGCCTTGAGAGAGAAAGGAGAGTCCTTTGCCACGTTCCTAGTGAGAATGATGCTGTTAGGAATTTGTTTCAGGGGTTGTTTGGGATTCTTTTTTACAATCGCTCTCTTCATTCACTAATGTCAGCACTTGTTTATTTGTGCAGGAGCTTTGTTCTCTACCAACACTGTGGTTTGAAACTGCCTTGCTGTCTCTTTGAAGCACAGTAGTCATCCCTTTCCAAACCTCAGCTCCAGATTCCTGCTCCTTGGCCTACTGTTTGTCGTTTCCTTTCTCCCTGTTTCTTCATTTTTTTGCTTTGATGAACTTCCTCCAAGCCAGCTGCAAGTTCCCAGGTCTCATAGTGTGGCTCAGCGCAGCTACTTTGCTTTAAATCCTACGGCACGAGGATTGTTCCTGCTGTGCAGTCCACACTGGTCCTATGAAAAGCTCCAGACAGCTTCAGCTTCTTCAAGAAACCTTCATCCTCCCTACCTGAGAGCGCAGTTGGCAGAGGCAGCCAGCAGGCACAGCATTTTGGGCAGCCACTTGTGCAGAAGGGTGCAGGAAATGGGACCAGAAATGGTAGTGATGCCCCAGGGCATGGTCTCGAGCAGCTACCCCAGCACATCAGAGGCCTCAAGACAGAGTGAGCTCTTGAAGGAGGATGCAGCTGCCTGGGTCTGGTGCTGCTGAGGCGCCTGGGACCCCTCGCTGAGGCTGGGGCAGCGGGAGACGGGCACCGGTGGAGGGTCCAGGCCGCCAAGTGAAGGAGCTGCAGGAGGTCAGCAACCTGAACATAAGAAAAAAAAATTTACACCGTGAGGGTGGTCAGACACTGGAAGAGGTTTCTCAGAGAGGTTGACTCTCCAACTTTGGAGATATTAAAAACCTGAGTGGATAGCGTCCTGAGCAACCTGCTGTAAGTGACCCTGCTTAACCAGGGAACTTGGATTAGACAATCTCCAAAGATGTGTCCCCGCCTCATCCATGCTGTGATTCTTTCACACATCTTCTTGCACTATTTAGTCCTTAGCATTTGGAAGAAAGGCTGACCAGACAGAAAGATGAAATGGTGATTTGATCAAGTTTGTGCTCTTCCAGAAAATGAGTGTGTGTGTGTATATATATATGTATGTATATATACATATATAGTGTAGATTTTATGCAGATCACCTGGAGGAATCAATAGGACTCTTGAAATAAGTGGAGGAGATACCCTGGGGAAGCCATCTGTCTCAAATGTCTCAAGCAAGGGATGCCAGTAGCTTTGATTGAGTGGTTAAATATCCAGACAACACAGACTGCACCAGCAAATCAATAGCAGTCCTCCATTCATGAAATAATTTCCTTTTTTATTTTAACAGACAGTATTTTATGACTAAATCTTCATTACATGTAGACTCAATGGACCCATCTTCCAGGACTCGGGTCACAGGTAGCTGGGAGTCCCCAAGTGGGGAGGGGAAGGCTTCCAGCCTAAATCTGCAAGCTTTGAGAAGGAAAGGACTATGGGCACAGCAGACGGGAGTCCACCTGCCAACCACTGCTGGGATCTGATGTCTTGCAGACCTGTAGGCAGCACCATAAGGACTAGTTCAGCTTGAGGAACAGATCAAGGATGAGGGAGGATCATGGAGTTTGCGTGTGAGGGAATCTTGACGCAAGAGACAGTCTGGCCACATGTATTTAAAATTATCATACTAAAGACTATTGGAGGCTTTCTCATCACGTGCTATCTCAGATCAAACTTATGACAGGACTGATTTATCCTGAAGCTACTACATATACAATAATTTACAATGGTGAAGTATCAAATAAACACTACACTGTCACATTTTTTATTATTTAAGTGTCTTGAACAGTACCAAAATCAGTTATAATTCCTGAGAATGAGTTCCTGCTATTAGTTATCTGACCTGGATATGAATCAATAACCTAGAGCTGCAAAGCCATGCATGTAATTATACCACTTTCCCCACTTTAACTTCCTTTATTATGATAAATGTAACCAGCCGTGGTATGAAAAACTGCTTCTATACTGCATCTATAGTCTCTTCTAAAATCAGATCTAAAAAATAATGACCTGTGCCTTCTCCAGAGAATAATCACCGATTAAAGATATTCCTTTTAATATTTCATCTATCATCCTCAAAAAACCCAATAATTTAAACTCTTACATATATTTTTCCCACTTTATTTGAAGTTCATTATCTATTCCTTAAGAATAAAAATACATTACTATCTTGCAGAACTGAGTTGTCATGACAAAAATTGGTATCAGTCTAGGTTATCTATGCAATAAAATGATAGAAACCAACACCTTTACAGGACACGAAACAGGATACAGTAAGAAAGCAATTCCACTTGCATCAAAAATAAAAGCTCTGTTAATAAGCTGCTGGCATCATGATGTCATTTGATATAACCATTTTAGGGTTAATGGTGGTTTGCTATCATGAAGGATTTTGCAATTGTTAAAGTTATCAGTGTCCCCATATAGGCCTTAGCTCAGCAAAGCAGTTAAGCATGTGCTTAAGTCTCATTCTGTAATCTCTTTCTCTAACCATAAATCCTGCTTCATTGACTTCTGCACTTTTTATAGCTTGCTGAGGGAAATTCATGCTACCTGTTTGGCAACATAACAGCAGCATGACAGACTAGTGCATGCCTGCACCTTGTTTAGGATTTTATTAGAGAATACATCTGGAAATGGAAGAAAAATGTAATAACAGAGTTAATAATTTCATTCTTCTCTTTTCACTTAGTGTAAAAATTTGTAACTTTCAAATGATTTATTGCTAATTACAGTGTCTATGGAGATACTTATACTAATTCTTTAGTTATATTCATTATTACTTTTTTTTTTTAGAAAAAAATCAGCCCTGCAGAATGCAGAAAGCTACAGATGAGCCTTGACCTAAAATCCTTGTGGTCTGAAAGGTGGGCGCAGGAAAAGGTGGATGTCCTAAGGAATTCAAAGTTAGGGGGTAAAGAGTGAACAAGAAAAAAAACAAGCTGGTTTGTTGAGGACAGTTGTTTTGGGTTTCTTCCCTCTTTTTGTGTGTACATTTTTGCATTTTTGTACTTTTTGTAGATCAATGTCAGTCATTTTTGTCAACCATGTGCAAGTAGATAAAGCATGCACTTTTTTCTTATGGAAAGGCTACTCATTCTTGTGTACGTTACACATCAAAATGATTTATGGCACTATGGATGGACTGGTGCTGTAAATAGGAGATGCAGGTCCTGACTTCATGCCTCTTACAAGTTTTCACATCATACAGACCCAGGTGATTCAGAGATGTTCAAAACTCTGCTGGGCAATGCCCTGAGCAACTCGATCTAGCTTTGAAGTTTGCCATGCTTTGTGCAGGACGAGATGGACTAGATGACTTTGTAACTTTTTAATGATGCTTTGATATAAAACAAAAAGAATAGAGGTTGAATCGGATTCTCCAATAAGACGCCATTGGTTGTTTTGTTATATGCAACACAATAATGCTAATTATTGACTCAATAGGTGTACACCAACATGTTAAAAGAAACGTAATGAAGAGAGAAAAATAAGTGAATATCTCCGTGGAGGTATTAATGATATCTTTTAAGGAGGAAAAGCCTTGGGAACAGTGCTGAGAAAATCCTTTTAGACAAGACCTGCTGAGATACGGAATATCATTCTCGTAAGAAATGCTGACATCTGAGCATTTGTTATTGTTTCAATTTAGGGTGGTATCAAATGTTTCTGATATGCCGCACAAGCACCAGTTTTGAAAAAGACTGAATTTCAGCAATATTTTATTTCATAATTCTGTCATTATGTTCTAGATTTCATTCTCTGTTTTTCAACCAGAGGATACATGGGTAGTCTACATCATTATTAGATTATTTGTGAAAGCAGTGCCAGTGTACAGTATATACTAGATTTGTCCCCAATACAAATTTCTGAAATTGAGGGTAGGGAAGCCTTCAGGGGTGTGAGTCTTCCTACAGCAATATTAATCACAACTGATATTATGAAAAATGTTTAGATGTTAGCTAAAGCTATATTTTCTATTATATTTTCCTGAAAAAAACATTTTCTAACTACTGAATAGGTTTATACCAGGGAGCTGGTAGGGGAAAAAAAAGTCTTCTTTTAGGGGGAATAAAAAAAGCTGTGGTCAAAGGGAGGGTCCAGCCCGTAACCAGCTCCGGGTTCCTCCTGGAGTCAGTGGAGGCAGAGGGGAGAGCTGCTGGGACTCACGCCTCCAAGCCATCTCCTGAAAGCAGGTGCCCAACAGGGCAGGGCTGATTCTTGTGGGAGGGTTTGTGGTGCCACTTGTGCTTCACCTCCCAGCCCAGGGGCTGGAGCGCTTGCCTGTAACACAGGAGAGCTGGCTCGCAGATCCGCTGTACCCAGGCTTGCTTCGGAGCGAGCGCTTTCAGTACCAGAACATAATATCCAGGGCAGCAGCGCGGTAATTACCATCAACGACATTGTGTGCAGACTAGATGGGGACTACTGCAGCTTTGCTTAGGGTGCAGGTTGACAGTCACTGAATGCGGGATTGTGAAGAAAGTAACCTTAGCTAAAATGCAAAAGGAGAAGGAAGGCAAGGGTAAAGCCCAAACTGGCATTATTCAAGAGACAGCAAGGGCCATTAAAATTTTTGAAGAACGGTTTTAAAAAGTTAATGAAATACTACAGTAAAGCAGCCAAAGATGTAACCGTGGCAAAGCTCTAGCTTGGGATAATTAACAGCCTGTGAGCATTCAAAACTAATCTAGCAGTAGAATGAGAGAAGAGAGAATACAACCAGAATTAATTCTGTCTAAATGGATGTAAGTGTTAAAGAAAATGAAAGGAAGATCCCTAAGGAGTCCATGAGAAGTTTTCTGTTGAGAGAGCTGCAACAGGAAGATTTGGAAGAGCTGAGTCCCTCCATAAAAGAAATGTGAAACAGAGAGAAGGTGCTGCCTCTGCTGAAAAACCGTGTGCTCTGCAGCAAGATCTACAAAAGGATAAAGATCATAAGCTTGGGCAGCTGATTCGGACAATGTTAAAGAGAGAGAAAACAATAATCTTGCTTAAGTTTGCTACAGGAGAAGCATATACCTCTTCTGAGCAATGCTTGAGCCAAAGAATCTGACAGAGATCTGCTCCACTCGATATCTGAGTTTTAGTTTGGTTAACATCACAAAATGTGAATCGCTGAAGAACATAATAACTAACTTCAACAAGCTCCTACTGTACCTTCCTGAAGATACAATTCCCTCATTTTCCTTTTCCCATTAAGCATAAAGACATCAGAAATCAGCAATAAATATCAAAATCCAAAATACTTGTGACAAATATATTAATTAGCTGACACTGTGTGTCTCTGCAACACCCTTGCAAGCAGTTTTCCTTGTGTCGCTGGACAGTGGAAAGTTCCTTTATCCCAAACTTTTTATGTTTAGGAATCTGAAATCTCAAGATGATCCAGCTGTTTCCAGTTTTGGACTTCTCTGGGCAAAACGGGCAATTCAGCACCCAGCAATGTCTCTGCCTTCCATCAGCATTGAGATACCTGTTTTGCCCTCAGGTCTCAACACAGTGTGTTTTAGCATAAATAATTGCACTGTCATTCTCATGAAGAGTGCTAAGAGCTCTCAGGACCCTGAACTTGACTGACTTTTTTTTTGCTTCATTTTTCTCTTTCTATACCCACAGTCAGACGTGTGTCCTGCTGTTGCTTTCTAACCATGCCCACGCTTTTGTTTTACATTTTCTACTAACTTCAGGTGTTCCCAGAAGACAGACTTGGCTTTTCTTGGTGATATCTTTTTGCCTAACAGTCCAAAAAGCAGATCAGATTAGGATCCCATGATTTTATTTCTTTCATGAGATGTGCTATTATTAGATGTCTGTTAAGGTTTGGGATAGGTGGGACTAGCAGTTGCATGTCTAAACCTGAACTTCCCTGCAAATTCCTTGTATTCACGACCACTAAGTTTTGGCAGTTCTCAGAGGTCTTTCTTATATTGATAATAAGGGCTAGGACTGTGTTACTGGTCTTAATTAATTAATGTAATTAATTAAGATTAATTAATTAGCTGTCAAATAAAACCAAAATATTCTGGGGTTTTCTGTGTAAAAATTCAAGTTGTCAAGCATATAATTTAATGTGGACTTTCCTCTCCTGCCTTTTTGTCAGATACCATCAAGATTGTGGCTGAACCGTCAAATATCTCCTCATTTATATTTAATTTGCAAATGATACACTTGTAGCTGGAAAAATAATCTCCCTGTTCTTACGGGCGGAGGTGGGAAAGTTGACAGGTCCCTTTTGGCAGTGGCAAACCGTGGTTTATGGTAATTTCGGCTAACCTTGGCCTCCCATAAATAAAACCCTGAAACTTTTTAACACCCACACTTTAAGTCTGATGCTCCTCCTGCTCTTCTTGAGTATATTAACACTCCACTTGTTAGCGAGTGGGATGCGTAAACACCAATCTTGCCTAGGATGGTGTAGGAGATCTATGCCCAGACCTTCTTGAAAGCGTCTGGAGACCACTTAGCTTGAGCTCACCTTCAGAAGTCTTTACTCCAGAACATGGATTCATTTAACACTTTCAGTTTCTCTTTGCTGCAATTTGTATCCTACGTCCCTTGCCTGTCTCTGCACCCTATTGCTCCTAGATGCTGGTGACGCACCCATGTCACGTAGGTGTTCCCCTCACAGTCCAGTCCTTGTGTCCCTCTCTCTCCTGCCAGAGGAGATGTGACAGCCTGTGCCACGCTGTGGTCTGCACTCTGACCAGCTGCAGGAGGTAATTTCCCTTCCACAGAGCCTATGGTTTGCTTACGTTTAACGCAGAAGCACTGATTTTCTCTAAAGCTTCTCAGACCATTAAAGCTGTGTTCTCTCATTGTTTTGTTTTTTTTTTTCCACATCAGCACCTCCAATGGGTAAATCTCAGGCGTTTACCTACTCTGAAGAAAAGTTGTATTTTCTACTGAAAATGCACAGGGTGCTTCACATAGCCTGAGAAAACAGTGTTTCCCAAGGGGGTATTGAACATGCTCAGACGAGTGCTCTGTTTTCCTAAGGACACCTGCCAGAACCTTGCTGACATGTCAAGCGTTGAAAAATGTTTGGCATCAGCCCTCTCTCACAGAATTTCTCCCCTTGTTGACAGTAGGAAACAGCCATGTTATGCATATTCCTTTAATTCTCTTGGCTCCCTACATAGCAAAGTGTCTCATATGTTTTCTTCTATAATCACTGATTCCCAAAAAGAACAGAATATCCAGCTTTCCTTTTGGTCAGGGCTTTATGGGAAAGGGAACTCCAGATCAGGAGACGAATGAAGACAGAAGAAGGTCCTTTTTCACCTTTTCCTTGGATGGGAACTTTCCTCCCTGATGGAAAATACTTTGCATGGAATGCTGGTTGTTTTGGTCCCTTGTCCCACTAATCATGCCACGTCAGTGCCTTCATAATCAGATTAAGGATATAATGATTTTTTTTTTCCAGTTTGGCATTGGGTACATTTCTTTGAGTGTTATTACAATTTCTTTCTCTTCCACTCTGTCCTGCATTCGTGGTTTATTTCACATTTTACCTTAATGACAAGTTGTTCACCAGTATAAATTCCCATTTACCTTCTGATGACCATAGGGTAAAAACTTCTTAAAGCACCACCATTCTGCATGCACATATCCGCCTCTGCCTTCAGAGTCTCACATTTCTCTTCGCATTGCAAAGGAGACAAATTGGCTGGTGAGAAAAAAGCTCTTTTTTATTTGGTAGGGAATTAGTAGACAGAGCTCCACATTTCTCCATGCAAATTTTTCCGCTCGTGTACAATTTTTGCTGTTTGACTATTTATGCCTCAACAAGATCCTCTGGCCAATTGCTTCCTGTAGTAGTCAGACTACCTTCTGCCAATCAAAACATTATGCACAGCTATCAGGCATTATTATCAACACCTATCCTGCAGTAGTTCTTTTGTTTGTGATGAGTAATTTAACACTCAACACTCTGAAACCTAAAGCTAATATTGTGAAGTACTCCAAGGAGACAAATTGTATATATCTTAAACTTTCGATAATCATCTGGTAGTTTGGGGATAATATTACACTGTGGGTTTTCAGAAAACAGAACAACAGAACAAAAAGTTCTGTTCCTGATGCAGGCAAGGATCCCTTGCTTTCCCTCTGCTGGAGCTGAGCAGCAGCCACTGGTGGTACCCTCCTGGCACTAGGAAGGCAAGTTGGTGCATTGGTTCTCCCTCATCAGCAGGCTTAAGCCCACTTTGGAGCTCATCAATCCAAATGGAAACCTTCAGCATTCATTTAACTTGCAGCTGGTGAGACAGTCCATTCTTTAATCTGCTTAACATGTGATTCCTGGCATTTGACCAGTATCACAAGCTTTTGTTAGCTTCCAAAATGTTACCACTTTGCCGAACAAGATTCTCTCTCTCTCCTGCCAGGGACCTACTGTCTTCAACAGGGATTTTTGGCTTTCACTGTCTTCGTTTCTCAGTGTTGTAACTAAACTGCTTGCCTACACTGAGCAGTGCAGGAGTCCAATATCGACCTGCTTCTCTGGCTAAAGGCTACGTAAGCAATAAAGTACCCATTCTTCTACCCAGTCATCAGTTAAGAAAAAGAAATTTAGTTGTCAAGTATGACATTTCCTTGATGAATCCCTCCTAGTCACCTTTAGTTTTCCTTAACACTGAGTTTAGAAATGTATGAGGGGCCGCTACAGCTCTGACTGGCATCAGCTGCCAATTAAAATAACTTCCCAATGAAAAATGCCTTGAGATGGCTGCTAATTTTTGCTTTGTGGATATTAGGCCTGCTATTAGAGCAAAGTTACTACCTGAGCCATCCTCATAGGTGGACACAGAGTTTTCTGAATTGCGGGAGATATAAACACTCTTTCCCTATGGATTCACTGGCGTAAGCTGAGAACAGTGGGAACAATCCGTATGGCCAGGCTGTCATCTCTGTTTCCAGCCTCTACTGTCGGTAGTCTTCGACAGTAGAGGACAATCTTCGATTGTCTATGTTCCTCCTCAGAACAAATATAATTCTTCCCTTTAGCATTGCTCACATCTCTCCTTGGCTAACAGCGATCTCCGTTCCTCATGTAATTCCTCTCTCTGGCTTATCAATAGTTTGTTACTCCTGGCATGGATTTCAGCTGCCACCTTCTACTTCAGGTATTTTGTCTTTGCCGACTTGAAGCCTCAGATAATTCATTGCCATATTCAGTCCTCCATTTTACTCTGGCCTCCTCTCTCTCCTCACTGTGACTTCCAAAACTGGATATTGTTTTAACTGTTTTTAAAAAAGTGTTTATTATGTAGTGGACATCTTCTTTTGAAACTTGCTGCTTTCTAACTCACACATGTTGGGGCAACCTAGACAGATGACAGCTACCCTTGCCTTCTGATGTGCACAGCCTGCTCTTTGGGATTGTGGGCTTGCACAGACCCATCGTAGGTGCGTGCAGCACCATTGAGTGGCTTCATCCAGGACAGCCCAGCTCTTGGGGTCGAAACCAGAGGGACAGCAGTAGGAGGGTATCGGTGTGTATGTAGGCTCACATGATGAAGAGTCAGGGTGCATCCAGAAGAAACTCCTGAGTCTGGGAAGCCAGAAGTTCTCCTGGGTAAAGTAGAAAAGCTTTAGCTGTGGCGAGCTCTGTGGTACCTAGGAATGGTATTAACGAGGGAAATCCAAAATGCTGTGTTGAGTGGCAATGCAGGATAGAGTGGGTCTAGGGAGTCCCATGGCACGCCGCAGGCTGTTGGAAGGCCAAGGAAGAAGAATGGTCAGGCCCAGAACAAGAAAACAAACACCTCAGGAAAAGAAGCTGCTTCTTTTGGTTTGCTAAATATAAGCTAAACAGAAAAATTAATAATCAATAATGTCCTATGAAGTGTGGTTTTAGCAGATTAGGAATTCAACAGCCCCTCCCAATGCAATGGTCTGCCACGAGGGGCTCATCCTGGCTGTACAAACATAGAAGTAATGAAGTTACTAGAAGTTAAGGGGTGATAGCTCTTGTGTACATTGTTCTGCCAAGACAACAGCTAGGATATTGGGTTCAGCTCTGGTATTTTTTCAAAAAACATTGAAAAAATGGAGAAAGTGCTGAAAAAATTACAGTAAGTTATTTAAGAACTGGAAAAAAACCATCTTTTTTCTTTATCTTATGAGAAAGAAAATTGAGAAGAGATTTATTAGAGTACATAAATCCCTTTCCTGGGAAAAATTAGTAGGGAACGAAACTGTGGTTGCAATCTGAAGCTAAGTCAGTCCAGGACAGAAGTCAGATATCTTTTTTTTTGTTTTTAACAGTGAGTGGGATTAACTATTCAAACTAACTACCATGCAGTAGATTTTCTGTCTCCAGCTATTGTCAGATCAAGACCAGATATTCTGCTAGAAGTTATGCATTAGTCAAACAGAAATTATCCTTTCATCAAACAGAAGTTATTGGGCTCCATACAGAATTAATTGGGTGATGAAGTAATAGCTTTAATATACTGCAGATCAAATTTTATGATCTAATAGTCCATTTTGGCACTGGAATCTAAATGCGCACGTGTAGATTTAAATGTCCAAATCTAGGGACCCAGGTTTGTTGTTTTCAGACAGTTCTGTGAGCGTATGTTTGTTAGGATTGCAGAGTTTGCTGTATTTGATTATAGGTTTCTCCATCATCTCTAAATTCCCATCTCCTACATCGGGTCACATCTGTGTGCATTATTCCCTTGTTATCCTTCTAATTAGCTGCACAAGCACACTTCAAATTCCATAAACACGCTATGCTGTAAATGTCATCAATTCTGTAAACACTGTATGTGTTCTAGCTCCCCATAAACTTTCACCAATCAATCCTCAGAATATCCCTGCCCCCCTTAAGAAATTTCTTATTCCCATTGAATAAAATGGTTCACTTGACAGTGATGTCGTGAACATTAAACATTTTTAGGTCATGGAGTAGTAGAGGTATTCCTCAGGATAAGTTCATGACAAAGTTGGAAGGTTAATCTACAAACTGATTGGCAGGTACATTAACTTTTGCCCTGAGAATACTAACACTTACAGATTATCTACTTTGTAATTAGAGAAGTGACTGAAACACATGTAGGTATAGCTGAATCATATT
This sequence comes from Rhinoptilus africanus, assembly GCA_013400135.1. Taxonomy (NCBI): domain Eukaryota; kingdom Metazoa; phylum Chordata; class Aves; order Charadriiformes; family Glareolidae; genus Rhinoptilus; species Rhinoptilus africanus. Next base: position 34,976 of record VXBO01004985.1, read on the forward strand.
CTTGACTTCAGTAACTTCAGATAAGGCCTAAATTACCCAGTGCCTACTCTCAGGAGATGAGGCTGATGCTATTTGCTGTAGTACCTTAAATTTCTCATGCTTTGAGCTTGGGGATCTCTCCAAAGACAAAGTATTAAAAGAAACAAAACCGTTTAGAAATTCCTTGATATTTCAGTGCTTGGCATCTCAATTTCAGAAGGAAAATGACTGCGGCGCTATGACAAAGCAGTAACTGTACAATGTGGATCTTTCCATTGGTATGTCTAATCTGTCTTTCCACAGCTCAAAGTCATCCAAGAAGTCCATGATTTTCAGGCTTGTTCCCAAGATCCCAGAAGCACTGGCTGGAACTGGGACTCCTCTCAGCAGCCTCCACTGCCACAAACCGTGTGCCAGGGTTGGATGCTTTGTTGGCTGTATTGTACTCATTTTACTGGTAAGTGCGAGGCAGAGGGTTTGAAACTCTTTGTGAGCTCCCACTGATGGGAGACCACTAATCTGAGACGACTGAGCAGGCCAGCGTGGGGCTTCGGAGTGGCTCCTCCATTGGCTTTTGGCCCCCATCAATCCCAGCTATCCCAGGAAATGGTAAATACCCAAAATGGTGAGAAATCAGGTCTGGAGGTATATGAACTTTCTTGCCGGGACCCTACAGAGATTAAACTAATTAATCAGGGGAAGTGCTTAAAAATGGGATCCTGATGCTATAGGCCTTCCTAGTGGTCAATCCCTACATGGGGAAATATTTAAATCAAAAGGATAGTTGTATCAAATGGAATACAGCTGCAGGGAAAAACACAATCAGAAATCCAATAAAACCAATTCAAATTGAGTACCTAATAGATTCGTTTTGAGAACAAATTCCCCGTGCAACAAAAAGTAAAATTCAATATAAAGCTAACATGATAAAATAATACAACCAGAAAATGAATACTTTCTCTTCATATCAAATCAATAACTGTATCACTGAAGTGCAGAGTCCTCTTAAGTAAACACTTTCCAAAATAACTTGGTGCAGTTAAATTATCTGTAGAATATTTTCCTGTTCCAGAGCATTTACCATGGGCTGTCACAAATCCCAGCTCCAAAGAAGGACAGGGGTGATATTCTTGATCTCTGATCATCAGAGAGCCTGAAGCATCTGAAAAGCAGCCACCAGAATGGACTGCTTAATACTTTTAAATAAGGAGCAGATTGACTTTTTATGAAAGATACCGTATTGAAATTCTTTACAGAACGAGAAAACAGACTCTTAGCAGAATTTTCGATTTGTTTGGATGTCAAGCAGAGAATAGCTTTATACTATTGTTAAATAGTGCTATTCTACACAAATACCTTAAATGTGTAATTAATGAGTGGAAGCTGGTATGATTTTGTCCTACTACAGAATGAGGAGAGGCACTGGCTGAGGCCATTCCCTACATACATCTAATAGGGAAAAGCCCTCCTTCTGGAGGGTTTGCAGCTTCTCTTGAAGAGATGTCAACAGGGATTGCCAGGGTGCAGGACCAGACCGTGTAGCCCACGATCAAGCTATGAGAGATGCATCAGGGAAAGGAATTAGCTGTCCACAAAAAGCAGACAGGCAGACAGTTGCTTCCTGTAAAGATCCCACGGCAAGTTCTGTGCACAGACTTCTACCCAATTCATGAGGTTTTTGGGCTGGAAATGTCTTTGGCATTCTCGGACCTCCAAAAGTTTGTGTCAGCTCCCCAAAAGCTGGCACGGACTGAAGCTGGGAGAAAGCGAGGCTTATTTTATCATTTTACAGACAGGAAACTGGAGCACACACAAGTTGAGGGCGCAATTCAAGAGCCTAAATATAAGCACCTACTGCCATTGTAAACATCTGAAGGGATCCAAAACATCCGCGTGGGGCTGGCAGAGGCAGGCAGGCAGGACCTACAGGAGGCACACAGTCTGCCCAGCTGGAGTACACCAAACGGGGCACCTAAAATGGCCTTATGTTTAGAAACCTGAATTGCTCTCTGAATGATTGTTCATGGACTGAATATCTACTGCAATTGGAAAGCAAGTGTTTTGAGAGCTGGTCCACTCGCTTTCACGTCTAGTCTTCAAAAATATGTATAATTCAAGTAATGTTTACCATGTAATGGCACGGACACCTCTATTCTTTTCTGTCCAACACAGAGCAACATTTCTGAGAAGAACCCTAGGTTCTAACGTTTGTATCCTAATGTAAGAAAGGGAACCCATCTTATTTGTAAATGTGTAAAACATGTGCATTGCAAAAGCAGCCAATAACATGCTGATTTCAGCTCAAGATTTCGAATCTAGAAAAAGGTTTACAGTTTCGGTCCTTCTAAAGCCAGCTAATTTCTTTCTCAGAAAGTCCTTTATGTGAGAATTTCCTGAGCTTGGGAAATCCCATCAGGAACAGTTCAGCTTAAATATTTCCTCTGCAGCCCATTCTAACTGCCTTCTATTAAATGACTTTGTGGCTTCCCGACACTGTAGGCAGCTTAATTGAAAATTTGATTAAGTGAAATAACCGCCTGTTGTACAGCAAGAATGAGAATTTTTGTGGGAGAGCTGGTTTTTTGTCATTTATCTCTGTCAGGCCACTGTGTTTTGATGCACGCTGGAATTGATGTCATTGCTGACAAATCAGTCCCTGCCCATCCTTTGCTATTATTATGTTTTCCACTGACATTTCTGAGAAAATAATAAAGATCTTAAAGTTTCTTAAGGACAAGATCCACAGTCCCAGTATCAGCTTTGGGTGATCTCTAACTACATATCACTAGTAAGGATTTAGCCAATTGAGTTGTTGTAGCTTAACTAAAATACCTTCAGCAGAGTTGGAGGGTATATCAGCTTTCAAACAAGATAGGAGATATCTCTCACAGATGTGGAGAGCAGCTCTCCTCATTGAGGCCTATCCTATCACATAGCAGAGCATAACCACAAGTTTTGACTTGGGAGAAACCCTTGAATTCCGTCAGGCGTCAGAGCTGGACACAACACGAGGATGATGGCTTTTGGTTAACGGCTCAGTTAGCGCTGTGTGGGACAGAAGCTCTTTTGTGCCATGTATTTCCAGTGGAGGGCTGGGCATTCTCAACAGGTGGCTTCGGGCAGCTTTCCCTGTCTCCCAAACCAGACTGCTGTCAAGTTCATGGGCATGAATTCAGGTGTGACAGGTGATAAGACTGAATAATCTGGCACGGAACGGTAGCCAGGAAGGAAATAGAAAGGAGAGAGAAAATGGACGGAAAAGCCTGTTGCATCAGCACCTAGAAATGGGTAAGAGGAGACCACCATATCACAACACAATGTCAGTGTACAAAACCCATCACTTCCTGGTTTTTTCACATGTTTCAGGGGTTTGTGTTGTTAATGAACATTGTTCTGTCTGCAGTGCTACATTACTGTGATTCTCTTGGGTGCAAAATCATCATGTCGCCCAGTACACATAAGTATTTAAGAGGAAAATATGTTTTGATATTTTACATCAGTCAGTTTTAGAGAACTACTGGCTGATAAAATATTTCTGTTGACCAAAAGGAAGGTTTCAAAAATTGGTGGTATAAATATAAGCTAGTTCGTCTTAATGGTGTTATCAATAGGTTTTTCATCTTGAATAACGTTTGAAATCCAGCTTCAGTGGTATGTCAGACTTAAAAATATGGATGACACTTTATCAGGAAAATTAGGAATAGGGCAACACGTGATAGACAGCATTCCAGCTGGAGTCAATAGTTGATCACCAGTGTTTGCACTAGTTTAAGGGATCAATGGATAAACAAGACACATACTTCTAAGTGATCTGTGGTCTCAGAGGTTTATGAATTTTCAAATCTCAGTCCTGGATAAACATTGTATCAGAAATACTAAAATGTACTGATAGAGATAAATAAGGCATTCAGAATACCTTGGAAGATCACAGGAAAAAGAGGCTGGAAGGGACTTTGAGAGGTCATCAACTCACTACGCACCCCTCAAGGCAAGATAAACTATACCTATGACATTCCTGACAGACACTTGTCTAACCTGTTCTCGAAAAAACCACCAGTGATAGAGATCCTACAGTCTCCCTGGGCAATCTATTCCAAGGCTTAACTAGAAAGTTTTTCCTAATGACTATCCTAAATCCCCTTTGCAGAAATTTAAGCTCATCAATTCTTGTCCTATCTACCAAGGACACGGAGAACAGACTATTCCCTGCTTTTATGAATACACTTAAAAGTTATGAAAATTTCTGACTTCGTTTCCCTGGTATAGGCCTTGTAATTTCAGGAGGTAAAAGGAGACTGGTAAGAAAAGAAGAAATCGGGAAGCAGTAAAGAGCAAGGGTATAAGCGTAGAATTTCATATCTATAAACAGCTATATGCAGGTGTAAAAGTGTTGTATAATGGATGTAAATTTTATGGATTAAGGTGCTAGAAATCAATGAGTAATAGTGTAATCTAAGACTGCAAACAGCCAGGGGAAATGTCCTCATTTTTGACAGGGATCATACTAGGACCTCAAAGCTAAAACTTGTTACTGGGTCTTGGTCATCTGTGTCAAAGGCTGATTTCAGTTTCATTTTGCAAAAGTTAACAGTTGGTTTCTGACTTTGTTTGAAGGCCTTGAGAGTAGAGCAAATATGAAATGGAGAGAAACTATTTTTATCATATTGGATAATGTACAGGGTCCATCTCCACTGGCAAAGTCAGTTGGATGGGGTAAAGCAGTTGGTTCTGAGAATTCCACATCCACATTTCAGAGAGGGTGAATCTGGAGTAGCTGCATCACAGGCCCAGGGACTGAATGCCTATAAGGAGTGGGAGCACGTCTTCTGGGTTAGGCTCACCAAAGAGGAATCCAGCTGAGGCATGCCAAGCTGTGATGTGAACCAAGTGAACTAGAGCCCCAAAAGTGAGGACAAACAGTAAATCCACTTTGAAATCGCAGTCTTGATTTGAGCTAAAAGGCTAATTAATTGCTAGGTGAAGAAAGTGCCACGTTTTGCTCTGTACAATTTCAGCAGGCAATGTCAAGGGTCAATTCGCTGTTAAGCCTTGAAACTAGTTACTCAAAATTAAATAATTTCCCTAACCAATACAAGCTTCAATCTGTGGGGCAGCCCTTCCATTAAACCCCTGGATTTTCAGACCTTGACAGTATATTTTCTCCAGTCAGTATGTCCATTGAAGCTGTTCCCATTCCTCTCTCTCCTCCCAGACACTGCTTGCTCCCTCAGCTTTTCTGACGTACTTGTTTATGAACTGTGAACTTGATCTGTCCACCGAAGGGAAACAGGAGAGCAGATCAAAGTGGCCAGCAAGCATGCAGGAACAGTCGTTATACCGTCATCACAAGTGAGGAAAAAGTTGCAGATCTTGAGTATCTAGGGAAATAATGGACCCCGCCAATAAACATCTGTCTGAGCCATAGGATTGGCGAACAGCCCTCGATTCTTTCACAGGTGTTTTCTCCTAGCCCCCAAAGAAAGTGGATTGTTTAACAAGGGATTAGGGTGAGGGACACCACCCGGAGGTACTGTATTTGTTGGGTAGACAAGAGAGTAAGAACGGTTTGGGTGATGAGGAGAAAATTACAGGGATAAAAGCAAGACAGTGAAGCCTTAGTAAGAATTTTAGTGTTGAGTCCAGAAAAGTGGATGACAGAAAGGAAAGGCATACAGTGGACGCTGCCTGGAAGCAATCTCTAGCTCTGATGCTGTTCTGGTATTTCTTCCATTTTTCCAGTGTAGTTGTTTGTATGGTCATTTGAGCCAAAACAGAGAACAACTTTTTTTTTCCCCAGTCATTTTTCAGCCAGTTCAGTGCCCTGGTCTGTTTCTCTGTGTGACCACACAAATGGAAAGAAAAAACATGGACAATGGAAAGACATAGACCTGTTGAAGTGGGTCCAGAGGAGGGCCACAAAAAAGATCAGAGGGCTGGAGCACCTCTCCCGTGAGGACAGGCTGAGAGAGTTGGGGTTGTTCAGCCTGGAGAAGAGAAGGCTCCGGGGAGACCTTATTGCAACCTTTCAGTACTTAAAAGGGGCCTACAAGAAAGATGGGGACAGACTTTTAAGTAGGGTCTGTTGCAACAGGACAAGGGGTAATGGCTTTAAAATAAAAGAGTGAAGATTTAGACTTGAAATAAGGAAGAAATTTTTTACGAGGGTGGTGAAACATGGGAGGAGGTTGCCCAGAGAGGTGGTAGGTGCCCCATCCCTGGAAACATTCAAGGTCAGGTTGGACGGGGCTGTGAGCAACCTGATATAGCTGAAGATGTCTCTGCTCATTGCAGAGGGGTTGGAACTATATTATCTTTAAGGTTCCTTCAAACTCTAACTATTCTATGATTATATGAAATGACCAATGGAGGAAGGGGTTTAGGAGAAGGAGCAGGGGGCTGCCTAAGTCATCACAGCCACCTGGAAAGCTCTGTGTAAGCTTTGTGTAGCCAAAGATGAGTGAAATGCAAGACAAATTGATGGAGATGAATGACAATAAGGTTATTCATCACTGCAGTTTGGGAAGCACTTAGCATGATTTAAAATGGGAGAAATGTCCAAATGCAGAGACCTGTCTTGATCTCACTGGACACAAATCTCCTTTAAAGTCAGGATGCAATTTGTTTTACCTGTCTTCAGTCATCTAAAAGTTAAATGTCTAAGCCAGACTCTCCAGGCTCCCTTTCTGTTCAGTCAGGAGAAATAGGTATTTCCACAGGGTGATTGATCCCTCCTTAAGGTGGGTGTCTGACACAGGTTGCATAATTTGCTTTCTGAAGGTGCCAGTTTCTCCGTCTTGACTGCAAAAAAAGCAGCAGGGTGACTAACTCCAGCTTAGATGTCTGAAGGTAGGTGTGTAAAGGTAGGTCAGATGAATCCTGTCCTAGGGAATCTCACCATTTGGGTACCACTGCAGAGCTGTATGATAAAAGTTGTATTTCACTTACATGGCCAAAGCACTAACTGGTCTGTACATAAATAAAGCCTCATGGGTCAATGACAAAACTGCATTGCTCCAGGGGAGTAGAAGTCAGTCAATAATGAGAAATTACTGTTGCTGACTGAGATGGCCTAATAATTCTTTCCACCGTAAACTTCTGATTTGTGATATGTATCTGTTTCTTACTGGGACCTTTATCTTAAATCAGAGGAAGGATTAGACGTGGTGTGAGTCATCTTGGTGCCTCACCAAACACAGTAATGATTTGAATTTTTAAAAATCTGGAACAGACATTATAATTTAATCATAAAATGGAAATCATCAGAATCAGGTAGATACTTTAAAAAGTGCTTTTTTTTTAATGTGTATGTGAATTTCCTCGTTTACCCAGTCGTGGCATTTCAGCCTATAAACAGTAATTCTGTTAATTTGTAAATATTTTATTACATGTTATTCATTTCTGTAATGCATAAATGCTTTTATCACACTTCCAGTCAGGTTCTGTTATGATGAGAACAAGAGTTCAGTTCATTTTTTTCCCCTAAAACTGAGTAGGATTTTCTTGGTTTTATTAACAAGCTACAAGCCTCCCAAATCCAGGCACTGTACAGAATTTCCTTGCTTTCACTACTGGGTTCACTAATGTCTAGATCAATAAACGTCACCATTTCCTACACCAAGAAATGTCTCCTCTTGAATCTTTCTGTTCCTAAGAGACTCGCTCTGTATCCTGGGCTGATGCAACCTCACCTTTGGTGACGCGAGGGGCCCCATCACGTCAGGTCCATAATGGTGCAGAGTCGGTGTCCTAAGAAGAGAAAAGACAGGAAGATACATGAACGATGCACAATACACTTCTAGCTGTTACTCTATCTGTTTAGCTAAGTATTAAAAACCCCAAAATTAAAACAATTTGCTGCTCATCTTTAAGCAGTGCATATTTTATGTGTAGTTCCTTCACATAGGAACGCATACATGTGTGCACCCGTGCTATATCATTCTATATAGATATCATGATTCTATATAGAATCAATCTATGATTCTATATAATTTTCTATATATCTATTCTATATTCTATATATATATAGAATATATTCTATATATCTATTATATATCTAGAATCATTCTATGATTCTATATCCAGTGTAACTAGCATTCAGACACCAGACAAGTGAAAGAAGTGCTCTGGAACTATTATCTTACCCAGGGGAGTAAAAAAATACCTAAGACAGTCACCTAGCTGGCAAACTGTGGTAGGGTCACCAGGAGCTACAGTAGCTATTACTGTTTGTAAGGAAAAAAAAAAAAAAAGAATTGGGGTTAAAGTTTCAGGGACCAGCTGGAGGGTATTTTCCCCTCCTGTGTTTTGTTTAAAAACTGCAAAAGCCAGCCTTCACGCAGGACATAGTATTTTTGTTTACGTGTGACAAGTTTGTCTTTTGACAGTCTCTCGCTTTAACCAATTTGACTCTATCATAACAAATGGCATTTGTGTTCTTCTGAGCAAAGAGCTAGACANATGATGAGAACAAGAGTTCAGTTCATTTTTTTCCCCTAAAACTGAGTAGGATTTTCTTGGTTTTATTAACAAGCTACAAGCCTCCCAAATCCAGGCACTGTACAGAATTTCCTTGCTTTCACTACTGGGTTCACTAATGTCTAGATCAATAAACGTCACCATTTCCTACACCAAGAAATGTCTCCTCTTGAATCTTTCTGTTCCTAAGAGACTCGCTCTGTATCCTGGCAATGTGCTGATGCAACCTCACCTTTGGTGACACGAGGTGCCCCATCACGTCAGGTCCATAGTGGTGCAGAGTCGGTGTCCTAAGAAGAGAAAAGACAGGAAGATACATGAACGATGCACAATACACTTCTAGCTGTTACTCTATCTGTTTAGCTAAGTATTAAAAACCCCAAAATTAAAACAATTTGCTGCTCATCTTTAAGCAGTGCATATTTTATGTGTAGTTCCTTCACATAGGAACGCATACATGTGTGCACCCGTGCTATATCATTCTATATAGATATCATGATTCTATATAGAATCAATCTATGATTCTATATAATTTTCTATATATCTATTCTATATTCTATATATATATAGAATATATTCTATATATCTATTATATATCTAGAATCATTCTATGATTCTATATCCAGTGTAACTAGCATTCAGACACCAGACAAGTGGATGAAGTGCTCTGGAACTATTATCTTACCCAGGGGAGTAAAAAAATACCTAAGACAGTCACCTAGCTGGCA
>VXBO01004985.1:44233-134054 GCA_013400135.1 Rhinoptilus africanus
GGGTCACCAGGAGCTACACTAGCTATTACTGTTTGTAAGGAAAAAAAAAAAAAAAAAGAATTGGGGTTAAAGTTTCAGTGACCAGCTGGAGGGTATTTTCCCCTCCTGTGTTTTGTTTAAAAACTGCAAAAGCCAGTCTTCACGCAGGACATAGTATTTTTGTTTACGTGTGACAAGTTTGTCTTTTGACAGTCTCTCGCTTTAATCAATTTGACTCTATCATAACAAATGGCATTTGTGTTCTTCTGAGCAAAGAGCTAGACAAGATATAATTAGAAATACTTTAGCTGACCTTTCATAAACCATGATCCCCAACAAAATTGTTCCGAATCACATTAAAAAATGGCCTTACATCTTTTGTGGGTACAGACAAGATTACAGGATACTTTTATTTTAGAATAATTACACAGTGACCTTCAGCGTTATTTGCAAAGGTCATATTCTCTTCACATACCCTTGATTTCCTTTCAGTTTTCCCTTTTGTCCCACCAGACATAAATTTAGCAAAGGAAGAAGAAAGAGAGAGTATTTTTTCTGTGGTTGAAAACTGAAGAAGATAGTTCAAAGTCCCCATAGGCACTCAGAGGGCTGTGGGCTATGATAGGCTATTTTCTACCATTTAGCTCCTGTATTATCACTACTCCTTTTTCTTCATTATTCTCCACTTATCACATGCAGCATCACTACAGAGCCCAAATAGAGAGTTGTAATTACCCAGCTGCCACCTGATAGTACCCCTTCTATCATCTTTATCTCACAAGGCCTTGCTGTTTCATCATTGGATAAAACTTGCCCATGGCAATGCCTGTGATAGTACATCTCAGAGATACATTTAAAGTTTACTCATTTATCGTGGAAAAATGCTGAACCCATGCAATTATTAGATACACTTGCCAATTTATTTGTTCGGTAAGGCTACTTTAACTCCTTTTTCTATCAGCTATTTGTTCTGTTCTTCTTGAAAACACTGAGGTCACCGTTGGGCACCAAGATGAAATAGAAAATTTCTAAGCCATCCAGGCAGAAAGCAGCCCGGAGACTCATTGATAAAAACAGACCTATGTTTTCCTCGGCTATGTAATGTGAAAGAACTGTATTTTGTGCATATTTTTTTTTTCTTATATCACCCCACAAGACCAACTTGTGGGTCACATGGCTTGAGCATCCCATGCTCCCAAAGTAGATTTCATGCACTGTGCCGCGACTGTCAGGTCCAATCCAGAAATACCACATTTGGGAAATAAGTAATCTGCTGACGAGCGTAAAAACTGAGCGTAAAAATGTGAGGACATAATATTAAATGTATCCAGATGCAATTGCTCTATGAGTACTCAGCATCTGCTCTGGCCTGCGTGTCTGAGTCTGATATTTTAGATTGTTATGTTGCTTTAGGATCGATGCAAGTTTCCTGTCCTTCAAAGAGAAATAAAATACAGGGAATAGGAAAACAGAGAGCAAATGAGAGTTAAAAATACTTCTTTTTTTCTAAAATTTTCATATCCCATTCACAGTATAGCAACAGTAACAGCCACTGAATCCAGCTCAATCCCATGCCAGTGCACACTACGGGGAGCCCCATGGAGTCCCCAGTCCGTGTGAGAGACTCTCACCTGTATTACCTGGGCCCTGGGCCAGGAGGCCTGAATGCCGACTCTGACACTGATTTGCTCTGTAACCTTGAGCAACTCACGTGGGATTTGCATGAACAGAATCAGCACAAGCACAGCCAAAAGCACTGGGGTCCCAACTCCAAGATGTCTCGTTTACTCATCAGGAATCTGCTTGGGACCGGCCATCATAGAATCACAGAATGGTTCGGGTTGGAAGGGACCTTAAAGATCATCTCGTTCCACCCCCCCCTGCCATGGGCAGGGACACCTCCCGCTAGCCCAGGCTGCTCAAAGCCCCATCCAGCCTGGCCTTGAACACTTCCAGGGATGGGGCATCCACAGCTTCCCTGGGCAACCTGTTCCAGTGCCTCACCACCCTCACAGTAAAGAATTTCTTCCTAATATCTAATCCAAATCTCCCCTCTTCCATCCTGCCACTACATTCCCTGATAAAGAGTCCCTCCCTACCTTTCCTGTGGGCCCCCTTCAGGTACTGAAAGGCCACAATAAGGTCTCCCCGGAGCCTTCTCTTCTCCAGGCTGAACAACCCCAACTCTCTCAGCCTGTCCTCACAGGAGAGGGGCTCCAGCCCTCTGAGCATTTTTGTGGCCCTCCTCTGGACCTGCTCTAACAGGTCCATGTCCTTCTTATGTTGGGGGCCCAAGAGCAGGACACAGTGCTCCAGGTGAGGTCTCACAAGAGCGGAGTAGAGGGGGAGAATCACCCCCCTTGACCTGCTGGCCATGCTGGCCATCCTCAGCAGCTTGGCTAAGGCGTGATGCTTTCTCCATGTAGGAGGGTCTGTGTATCTCCCTGCTTACATCCCCACTGCTCCCACAGCTGAAAAGGCAAGACAGGGTGAGCCCGGCTTGCTCCATCCATATCATATGGCTCCATCCATATCAAGGTACCATAGGTTGGGCTCTTCCTGGTACAGAGGTGACTGCTCCTTTCCTGAATCTCAGCAACGCTACATAAGAGTTAATAAGCTTGGCTAGATCTGAGCTGGCTCTGCATCCCAACATCCACAGTTTATCAGCCACCTGGACCAACCACCCACGGGTAATTGGGAGTTGACTGTGTAATAATACATAGGGAGAATGAGGAACCTATAAACAGGAGTCAGAGAAGCCAGAAAGTTGAGAAGAGCATTGCCAGATCTATTCAGTGGCAAATTTTGGGGAGGAAAGTATGGCAGAGCTGCCGCTCTACAAGGACACTTCTTCCGAGACAGAGAGAGACACCTGCCTCCCCATGGGCTTCTGCCATGGGACATTACTTCTGAAGCTGGGGCCATCATGCAGAACAATCTTCTCTGGAAGCAAACCTGGTAGAAACTTCCCTCTTCTGTCTCCTGTTGCTGCCATCAATGACCCTGTGCTTTGGATGATCTCTTGGGGGGTGAAAAGCCTGCCATCAAACTGTCACCACACATGATGTGGAGAGACCTGAAAGTAATCAACCTAAACATTGAATATTTATTTAGTAAATCCATATTTAAACATCTATGCCCTTACCCATGTGCATCCCAGTTTCTCATTTGTAAATGGGAAAATCACAAAATTTCCTTGTTCTGCGGTAAACTGCTTTGAGATCTGCTCTCATTACCAGGAACACTCAGGCTAACCACACCGCTCTGGCACTGCAGAGTGAAAGGGGATCTTGGAAGACGTTCTGGAGGAGATGATTGCCTGAGATGCCCTTTGTGAGATAAACACCAGCATCCCACTGGGTCTTCTATTCACCTTCCAAACATTACACACGTACCACACCCTTCTGAGAAATTCAGGTAGCTTGAAACTTAGGGTGTTCACCAACACAAGAGAAGCCTGAAAAGGTTGCACAAAAGCTCCCACCCACTTAAAAAAAGAGAATGCCAGATAATTAGTGGAAATTGGCATTGAGAATTGGCTCCACAAAGTAAGTTAGGGTTTTTGTTTCTCTCCCCCCCAAAAAAAATAGTTCTGAACAGCATTTGTGCACATCCTGACACAATGACATACTCTGTTGTGAATTTTTAACTAACATTTTATTGAGTTTCTCTGCTTTTCATACATTTTTATTACTTTTTAGCGCTCTGCATTTTAGTACGGAGATTATTATCGTAGTTACTAAAAAAACCCCCCAAACCTATTGCTCTTTTAAAAGCAGTACTTTTAATTAAGCAGTCAATGCGCAGTTGAAATCGTGTGCCACGCACTGAATAGTTGGCTTGCATGACTGTGTAAATGCTGACGGAGAGACTGAGCAGCTCACCAGCCCTAAAAGCCCTTTATTGCAGGTACAGCAGTCATTTCACTATATACCGTAGTTAATATTCAGGAAATAAAATTATTAATATTATTTAAATATTTGGCTCCATTTAAGAAATTTTAACTTTGAAACAGAGACGAACCAGATGCTGGCTTTCTTCAGTGAGCCAAAACCAGCATATGGCCTTCCAGATCTGGCTGCTCCCCTAGGTAGCACCACATATTTTTCCTTTCGAGGAAGGCAAGCCCAAGAGGTAGCATATTCATCCTCCGTCTCTCCCAGGGCAAAGCTCCTCAGGATCTCAGCAGCAGCAGGACACGTGTCTTTTCCTGCTTGCTGACTGCTTCAAAGGACCCTGAGAAGTTTGTAGGTCAGGCCTCCATATCGCATGTTTATCAGGGTGAGCTAATAGTGAGGAGCAGATGGATACTTCCCCTCGCTTCCTCCTGTGCATGGAGAGCGGGATGGTGATTTTCCAGACGGAAAGAGGTCTGGGTCATTCCTCACTTTGTAAAGCATGGCTTTGGCTATGTGGGATCAGAAAAGTGCTCTGTGGAAACAGAGGAGCCAGTTTGTGCTCCCTCTCCAGATCCATGGAAGAGCAGGGAAGGGAGCATAACTTTCTAGCACCCCTAGATGTGCTCTGTGGCTGGGCTTGTATTTCTGTGGCATAACCCATGCAAAATTAGAATCTTAGAATGGTTAGAGTTGGAAGGGACCTTAAAGGTCATCTAGTTCCAACCCCCCTGCCCTGGGCAGGGACACCCTACATTAGACCTACATTAGGGAGGTGGTGGAGTCTCCGTCTCTGGAGACATTCAAAACCCGCCTGGACGCGTTCCTGTGTAACCTGCTCTAAGGTGGCCCTGCTCTGGCAGGGGGGTTGGACTAGATGATCTCCAGAGGTCCCTTCCAACCCTAGGATTCTATGATTCTATTCTATGATTCTATGATTCTATTCTATGATTCTATGATTCNTACCTTAGACCAGGTTTCTCAAAGCCCCATCCAAACTGGCCTTAACTTCAAAAGGACTCTGCTTCCAGCTACGCTCCTGGCTTCAGCAGCCCTCTGCAGGTCTTGGAGAAGAGGCAAAGGAGGTCTCTGTTGTTTGTTTTGCTTTTATCTAAAGGTCCACTCACTAGATGGGGTTGAGCCCTTGGTTCAGATATGCACATGCTCGGGCAAAGCCTTATTCAGCTATGCTTTTACGTACACCCTGAAAGTCAAGCATAAGCCTTGTACTCTCTTCACTTCTGGGGCTGATATAGGGGACATCCATTTGGATACACCAGGGTGTAAGGTCTTAAAATGGTTGAATTGTGTAAGATTCAACTTGGGTCAAGTCCAGAGAGGAGATAGATCAATAGCTGAAGTTTATGACAGATCTTCTTGAACCCCTTTATTTGGCATTGTTTCTAAACAGGAGAGGAAATCCAGACTGCCTTAAAGTTGCTCCAGAAAGAATAAATCAGCCTCTCCATCTGTGTAATATTCCTTGCATTTCTGAATCCATCACAGAAGTGCTTTTTATATATTCATGCATGCATGCATATATGTATGGCTATATATATAAGTTCCCTGAAATACCTTTCCTTGTATTGTAGCCAAAGTCAAGTAGTTTTCCACCCAGTTATTTATAGCAGATTAATTTAATGATTTTTATTATGACGTTTTGGAATGAGAAATACAGGTTTAGCATCAGATAGAGATCTATGTCTTTGTAAATGTGTCTATACTATAAATCCTCAGTTTAATTTTGCCAAAGCGCCACATTTTCCAGGCAGAAACGTGGGCAACCAAGGCCCAAGTGAGAGGAGAATTCTATAACATTAATTACCTTACACCACAGAGGCAGCTCAGCCCTGATGATGGGTGGTTACAATTTTGCGTCCAAAATACACAAAAATGGGACAATAGTTGCATCTTCTTTCACAGCAGTGAAAAATTATTGCCCGAATATCCTGAGAGTGCAGTGCTGAAGAGAAGCGAGGGTGCTCTCTGGAAGATGAGAGTTGTTACCAATGATATTGCAGAGTTTGTGAAGAAGGAGATGAGTTATTTTTAGAATCTCTATTACATGTCTCGCTCCTCAAAATCACATACCAAATAACCTATCACGGTTGTTTTTATTATTTGCTGTTACTGGGAGCATCCAGAGTGATCTACCACAGCACCAAGCCCTGTACTACCACCGAGAGAGATGTAATCACTGCCCCATGGCACATGTATCCTAAACAGAGAAAACAAAGGTGCAACATGAGCAGAAGACAGGGAAAGGCCTGCAGAGAGACAGTGTAATGTGAGGCTAAATCAACAATGCAGATCTGTCACCCAGGCAGGAACAGATCTCTCATGTCTCCTGAGCCTCAGACCAGTACCTAAACAAAAGGTTTGGTTTGTTTCCTCATCCCTCTTAGATCTTCTGCTCATGTTTCGCAGATGCTTGCAGCTTGGTTCAGTCACTGCTGTGCTGATCCAGTTGAAAACACTCTAGATGCCATAGCAGAACTCCTCCAGCCACATTGGGAAAAGATATGTCCGCAGATGAGGTTCATGTCCTCCCATCCATTCCTTTCCCAGAAGAAAGGATCTCTCAGGCTGATAGAAACAACAAACAGCATTGTGTGTATGGCGGGAATAATGGTGGCACTGGCACAATACTGGCCTTTGGCATATCTTCATGGTGGCTGCTTCATGTCTTGCTGACACAGAGCCTGCGGTGGATCAAAAAGGTTCTCTTCCCAACAGGACCATTGCCCTTTTCTACAGCAGGATGCTGGGCTGTTGCTTTCTGGCACTAGGAAGAGAAAGGTTCACGTTACACTAGAGAGGGCCCATTTGGTCAAAGGAAAATCTTTTAAACCATATATTAAAAGGGGTCGTGTTCTGCATTGTGGATTGGGGCCTGAGTCTGCCCAGAAACCAGCTCTTCAGAAACGAACACAGACACCACCTACACCTGTGAAAGAATAGGCTAGGAAACTCTCCCTGAAATGAGATAACGAAAACACAGCAGGAGGGTAGTCTCACAACTTCCATGGGAGATAAGCATTGTTTTAAGGAGATACCTAATAGCTCTTGGATTTACCAAGGCTAGCTGCAGAAGTGGCCTTTTGCATAATATTTTACCTGGAATAAGAAATTACAAGAACTTTATGGATGCCAGGCATTCAGGTAGGTATTTTTTTTGGAACTTTGTAAATGTTGGCTTCAGGCACTGGTAAGGTTTCAAGCTAGTTAGACATTCCAGCGTATTTACTGGTCCCTATTGATAACCCTAAATCAGTGGATCATATTTTATTCTGGTATAAAGGCCCTTTTTTTCTTGACAGATTCTGTTCGGATTTGTTTCTGCAACATCATGTGGATCAGTTCATTTTATGACTTATTTCAGTTAATTATCATGTCAGAAAAGCTAACCGTTCCACAAATCCCAGGATCATCTATAGTGGCCAAGGTATTTATAATGCAAGCTCTCCAGTACAGTAGTTGATTTTAACGCTAAATTACACATTTTTGTAAGCAGCTTTCCCCTCAGCTCTCACCCACCTTCAGGAGTGTTGGTTGAATACCATTCAGTTCTGCTTTCAGACAATAAAGCCCGGTCTTACAGGCTCTGCCTTCACTATGATTTTAGCTGCGTCAGTCAGAATCGAGTATTAGGGAAAGATTGAGGAGGAAAATGTTAGCCAGGACTGATCCCATTAACTGCAGTACTTCTTGCTTGTTGTAAACTGATCCGTAAACTAAGTGGAGCTATAAATGAACCTCACCCTTGCCTGTTCAGAAAGTGCTGATTTTTTTAAACTCGGTTTATCCTTATATGCTTTAATTTTCCAGAGAGAACAGCTTTCACTAACATGTTACCCTCTAAAGCAGATAGCGGTGGATGCATTTTTCCTTTTTCTCTCTGCTGAACAGACCCTTATGACAAGTCGCATTTTAAACTCATGAAACTGTACAGTCTCAAGTCCTGTCCTCAGTCATGCACCCCTCTAGCAGTTCAAAGGCAACATTTCAAGGGTTTCACTCGCCTCTCCCCTCAGCCTCAGCAGAAGTTTGCAAAATCGTTTTGAAAGCATTTTTCTTCACAACAGATCTAAAGATGCCCAATACTTCAGTAATCTGGTAAATAGCAAATAAAACTCTCGGGCATACTCCCTTGATACTTCCACTACTTTGAAAGACAAAGGCAAATTGACTGCCAGATGAGAGTTCTCCAGTACATAAATCCTTGTCTGCAAAGCCACAGAAACTTTGCACAATGCCTTTATCTTTCCTCTCTTTGACTGTGGTGATATAATGGGGACACTGTGTTCAAACAGCTATTTGCTGGAAAAACTGCAAACACTCCAAAAATTAAACCTAGCACAATTGCATTCAGGCTAATGAAAGCTGGGAATGTTACAGAGGTGACGCTCTCCATCTTCGCGATGAGGGTGCATTATGGGACCTGTCATTCCCCGGCACTCCTGGCTGCCAATCTACTGTAGGGAGCAGTGCTAACAATACCCAGCGCCTTCCCCACCGCCGGGGTTCGTGTCACCAAAGGGCAACGGGCTGCTGAACGGGGAGGGCCAGCCAGGGGAGAGGGGGAGAGAGAGGGAAAACACACCACGGTGCCACTTGAGCGGGGAGAACGTCTCGAGCCTCTCTCTCCGGGCATTGATGACTACTTTAACGCATGTCCTCACTCTGTCGCGGGGCATTGATAGCTACTTTAACGCATGTACCCAAGCAGGGCAGCTGACACGCTGGCGTGGGGAGCCCTTGCTAAAGTATAAATGGGAACCAGTCCTTTTTTCTGTGTTGTCAACTAGAGTTGTGACAAACTGTTATACAAATACTTTAATTACCTTCTTCTCCTGCCACTTCTAAGAGAGGTGGGCCAGAGATGCAGAATGGAAGAAT
The DNA here is from genome assembly GCA_013400135.1 of Rhinoptilus africanus. NCBI lineage: Eukaryota > Metazoa > Chordata > Aves > Charadriiformes > Glareolidae > Rhinoptilus > Rhinoptilus africanus. Next base: position 53,011 of record VXBO01004985.1, read on the forward strand.
TCAAAAATACTTTTTCTAAGAATTGTATGGCCATAAAAATACTATTTTCTCCAGCATTTATGTGAAAACCAGTAAAAGCAAAGCTACCTGTGGCAAATATGTCAAAGAAGTGTTATTATTTGCAGGCATTTCAAGGGAAATTGGTATCTGCCCAGAATTTGCTTACTTGCTCAACTCTTGACTCTTACAGCCGAAGGTGTCCAGTGTCAGGTGTCAGAGTTCAAGAGGGTATCAACTGCAATGTATTGTTCAGCACATCATTAATCTCCCGAGGAGCTCCATCTGCGGCGCGCAGCCCTGCACACCGGCGGGGGAACGGTAGGGGAGCGTATCTGGTGGCCAGCGCTCACACATGAGACAACTGGAAGTCTGGGACAAACAAAATTAAGCAGTGCTCTGACAAGGCTGGGCCGAAAGAGGATGCAGGACGAGGCCAGGTGATGTGGCACAAGCTAATTAGAGCCACCCAAGGGGGTAGGAGGTGAGACCTCAGAACCAAGGGAGGGTCCGCTCCTATCTCAGTAACCAGCGGCGGTAGGAAGACCTGCACTGACCGCAAAGTGCTTTGAATTTGGCCCTGCATGAGTTACCAATTTTTATATTTTCAAAAGCTCCTCGAAACTGTTTTAGGAAATGACGCAGGCACCTAACAACTGAAGCCATGTAGGAAGTCAGTGCGAGACCCAGGGAATGACCTCAGAGAAAGGGAGATATCAACCACCACGACAGATCTGGTATCTTGGAGGGCTAAAGGCTGAGGCAGCGCGTGTTTTCAGCGTGGTATGTTAATAACAACCAGCACTTCAGCTCCTCTGTTTCCGATACATTCACCCAAACAAGCTTCCTCCTCCTGCTTTACAAAAAGCCAGGGTCATACAAGGGTGATGCATCTGCCTGACAGCTCAAGCATATGGATTTAACAACGGGTGCTAGCGACAAGAGGCAGCGTGGAGAGGAGGGCTGTGCGTGGCTGCTGGTGTGCATTACACGGCCTGCAGGGGTGCGAACGTGTGCGCACAAAGTAGATGACCATTTGCCTTCCCACAGATATAGCTAGCCTACAGAAAACTAGTCACCCAGAGCCATGGAGAATTAGGAACTAACCCCTAAGTTCAGCCTATGAACTTGTTGACTACCCACAAAATTTGTTCCTAATTCTCTGCGATTCTGGGTAACTCTCTCAAGACCGACAGCCTTTTCTGACAAACCTTGTAGCGGAGCATTTAGCATAGTGCCTGGGCCTCTTACATCATCCTAATTCAAAAAGCTAAAGAATAGCGAGACGTCTGCCAACTCACCAAAATAAAAACAGCAGCAGCAGCAGCAGCAGCCCTGGTTACCATTCACTCCCATATATACCACAGCTATGTGCAGAGCATCCTGCAGCTGCTGCCGCCCACGGCGCCTGTGCCCCATGCAGACAGCCGTCAGGTAGCGGGCAGGATGGATGCTTTACTGGGCCACCATTCTGTCTGACGCCAAAGGCACAACCTTGCTCCACCGTGGTCTCTGGCTTTGCATGGTCAGATGAATATATAGTCCTCTACATTCCAGCATCATAACAGGATCCTAATTAAGGCTGTAAAAGAAATTGATTTTTTGATTCCCAGATCCCCACTAATTCACCCATCATAGACTCCTCCTTACTAGCATGCTCAATGGCTGGTTAAGCTTTTTTCCATCTGAGCAACCCTGGTGGGAGTGGGAAGGGAGATCCCAGCCACAGTGCCTCCTAGCTCAGATGAAGAGGGGCCACTGGGGGGGTCCATATCTTGCCCGAATAATTATTTAAATGAAATTGAAGAAGGGATCTATGAGGGAGAGTAAGAAACCTACTCTATAGTTCATAGATTGAAGTACTGAGTCATCCTTGTGAAAAGTGTTGGCTCAAATCTTTAAGCAGGAAAGAAAATTGAATTTGGTCTTCCAGCTCCTGAGAGAATTTTAAATGATAAGCTATGGATTAAAACCACTGTGGGTCATTTGGCTGAGTACCTTACACTCTCATCTTTCTTGCAAATGGGAAAAACATCTCTCACCCTCCCCAAATACTTTTCTTTAACAGAGTTACTTTTTGGTTACTCTTCTTGTAACTAAATATTATAACTTGGTTTGGAAAAAGTTATGAATGACTGTATTACCTCCCACATTTACATTAAGAATGAGGAAATAGATTTGACTTTCTGGTTTCTCTAATAAGAAGACTGTTAGCTTGTTGACATTTTTTTCAAGGAGAAAAATCAGATGTAACAACATTTAATGGAAATGAGGTTTTCATTAATGTTTCCAGAGAGAAAAAAAAGACGCTTTCAATAATCTCTATTACAAGCACACAGTAACAATGTAACTTTAAAAAAAAATAAGTAAAAGATGTATAATACATACTGGATAACACCAGCAAATACATTTATGTATGTGCTTGCAGCACAACAGGTGTTCGATACTAATCAAGTGTATCTGAATTTACCACAATGGAAATGTTTGAGAATTGTTATTATGATGACAGCCTGATGCACAAAGAGAGAAATATTTTACACCAGAAGAAGGTTACTAATCACAACAAAGCAGACAGCAAAAGGCATAAGGATATACTGGACCCGTCTCACTTATTTATGGGAAAAAGATGTACTCATTAACACTGAGGATTTCTTTTGCCCCAAGCATCTTTCTAGTTTTCTAGAAATCCTAACAAGAGGGAATATATTCATGTATGAAGGTAGACTTAGTTTCAGGTATTCTAATGGTGGGATAATTAACTTCATCCTGAATCACATGTGATGGACTGTTCCATCTCCTAAGTTACAGCAGAAGTTAACACAGAAAGATAGAAAAAAGCCTGTGTGGAAGTAGCCGTACATTACAAAGCCATATGCTAAAAAGTTCCTCAAACTGCTAATCCACAAGCATGTAATATGATCGTAGCCCATTTGAAGAGGTAAGTACTTTACAGGTATTTCATAAGTCTCTCTTCATTCTCAGATATTCAGCCTACTCAGTTTTTACCGTCTCTCAGCGTCTAGTGAACTTGGAGGGCAGCAGAGCTTTAAGAAGAAAAGAATGTTATCCATGAACTGGACATCCAATAGCCACCGTATGGCAACATCAATCCCTTCCTCTTGTGGGTTTGGGCAAGCTGTAAATCACGACTGGAAAAAAAAAGGAAAAAAAAAAATAAAGGAAAGAAAACATCATATTTGACAGGCAACCTTTACTGAAGACTGAAACAGTCCAATGCCAGATTCTCAAAAAAAGCAAGTCAGTAAAGTTGCATCGAGGTGGTATAAACCCATTAAAATTCAGTAAGATAGCTCCTCACTGGGTGTAACTTCTCAGAAAAATGGCCCAACATCAGTGTGTCTGCTTTTCTTAAGTTCTCCATCTTTCTATGATTTACTTTTGTTGTACTTTGTGCCTGCAGATGCTCAAGGCCCTGTTTTTCTCTCTTGATAAGTTTTTGAAGGGAGGGAAGAAAATACACCGTTTATCTACGCAGCTATCAAAAGAGCCTGCCACACAATTATCTGCTGGAACCAGTTAGTCTCATTACGAATGTGCGAGCTTCTACAATAGTTGACACATTCTCCAAAAGAAACACTCATAGTCAGATCACCTTCTAGGTCATCATTGCCGGGCTCAGGCATGGCACCCGGTACACAGCAACAAAAGCCCGTCAGCATTTTGCCCAAACGTGCAGCCAGCACTTTTGCCTCAATGAGTCTTTCCAGTTCCTTCCTGCAGCCCTGGAAAAATTAAAAAAAAAAAANGGAAAAAAAAAAAGCAGTCATTGTGCAGGCACAGAGAAAAGCCACCAGTGCCTAGCACCTGTGCAAGAGCTCAGAGCGGATTATACTTATTTAAGTTTGAAAATAAGGGCTGCTACTGTGATTCCTGAACAAAAGGAGCTATTACGATAAGGCAAAACTCTTGCTCCCTTTCCTGCCAGCTGAGTAGCATCCTTATTCCCCCCTTCCCGGTACCTCGGGAGCCTCCCTGCCCCCAGCTGGCTCTGCCCTCCGCCCAGGCTGGGGCGAGCTGCTTGGCAGCCCAGGGTTGGAGTTCAACATTTCCTCCCTTCCTGATCTCATTAGCATGAGATTCAGACAGAGCTGCTCCATTCAGAGCCCTGGCCCCGGCTTGGTTTAGGGGGTCTCTAATTCCTGTTTCTGGCCACTGTGCAACCAAAGAGAAAGCAGGGGGTGAAATTATCTGACACTGCTTCTTTCTGAGGGAAACAATGCCTGCTGGTAGCCAAGGAAAATGCCATCAGCTATCGAAGCTCTTATGAAAAGTACACGTTGATATTTCCGTAAAAGCGACATCCTCAGGAGCTGGTATTTCTCCTCCCAGAACAACTTTATAGGGCATAGCAGACCACGAAGTAAATTGCAGCCATCCCAGAGTTTCTGTTTCTTCCTAACAAGTTGCAAATAGGTAGGAATGGAGAGAAGGATCTCATGGAGATTATAGTCCTTTAAAATCCAATCTCTTATAATGCATGACACTTCTTTTTCCCCACTGGAATGAAAAATCATTTGCAATGACGTTTTAAAACATTATATATATATACTTTTATTTATATATTTATATAGTATCATATATTTTTAAAGGGATTTACAAACCTCATCTAGTAACCCCTCCTGAAGATTAGTACATGATAGCATTTCTCTTTGGAGAAAAAAATGAGGAAATAGAGACATTTATGAAGGTGTGACTCCCCTTTTCTCCCTAGCTGTAAATGAAGTCAGCATCTGGCTTGGGTATTCTTACATTCCTGTTGTATTTCTAAGATAAGAAAATAGATGATAAAACAGTTGTGTGACTGAGATATGCAGATCTCCTACCCAGCACTGTCTAGTTCCTGGGAGGTATCTGAGCTAAGAGCTGGAAAGCCCAGGTGCTGTGCCCGGCAAGTCAAGGTGTTGTGCACGAGTTTCTCTCCCTCCCCTATTTGGGCTGCAGATCTGCTCGGGAAGGGACCGTCTCTTAATGTGAGCATGCTGCCTGACATAATCAGCGTAACGAGACTATGTAACGTCATTCTCCATTACATTGCACTATATGCCACTAATGCATGATGTTAATATACTCTGTGGACTCTGCTAACACAGTAATGCACTACCCCATGTTACACATAGGACCTAATTTCTGTTTTTACATAGATAAATGTCACTTAGTAAGATCAATGTCTTCACATTCTCATCAGGACAGATGTCAGGCACCACAAGTGATTAATATTGCTCAAGCACTTGACCTTCTTCTTCCTAAAACCGTCAGAAATTGATTTATTTTGCTTTGTTGCCCAACCTTTGTTCCCTAAATCCAGTATGATTACCTTTTTTTACCTATGTATGCATATCAGTCTTTGGCACCTCCTGTGGGTTCCCCTTGCTTCTTCAGTCCTGCTCATCTTTGAAATATTAGGATTGGATTTGGAAAGGGGTTTTAGCTTCTAGTTTGGCTTCTCAGAGGAGCAAATCACTTGTGAACCGACCCTGGATGTGAGAGGGAGCTTCCAAAAGGAAAATGCATTTTCTCCTTAAAATCATGCTACCTCTGTTGCTGCCAGTAAACTACCAGTTAGGGCTCTTTTGACTGCCCTTCTTTGTAGAACAGCTGCTTAAAGGCTCCTTGAGACCAAAAAATGGTTAAAAGAAAGTCGCCACACTTTAAAATGTGTCCCTCTATTGGTATAAACCCTCCCTCTGCCTTTTGCAGAGGAATCGAGCCCCATTAACATCATCTGTGAGTGTGAGTGTCCATGTCTCTGCCACAGCCCCTCTTTCCACTCCGCAGCTCCTGATCACACAAAGGTGCAGCTTTTTGCTATTTAAATAAGCTCCATGAGGAACAAGGTAGCTTTCAAGTTTTAAACAGAAAAGCAATCTTCAAAGCAGCCCAGAACCTGCTTCAGGTAGGAATGCGAAGGGATGGAATAAAGAGCGTGGGAGGCATGGTATTATTTTGGAAACAGGGAAATCCCAATTTTATTAACATCTCTGAAGAATCCAAATCTTTCTGCACCTGGGGTTTTCCCAGGTGGGATGGGGAAATGCATTTTTCTATTTGATAAATACCTGGATATAGGGCCAAACTGAAGATTTCAGGTAAAACAGAATGTTTCCAGTCTGAACACTAACTACCTGCTTATGAAACACATGTGCTTCACTGGGGAATCATACACTCCATCACTACGCAGTTTTAGATTTTGCTTTGTCTTTCCCACCAAAGTGTCACACGCTTTTCTATTACATGACTTGCGATCAAAAAAATATGGCAAAACTAGTTTATCATTTGCTATTAAGTTACACAAAAACATGAAGTCTGGTGCCGGGCGAAGGCTTAAATGATACCTACGAGTCTCCCACGCTCGTGGTGGAGGGCTCTGGGTCTAGGAGTTCCTGTCCCCCGATCACCCCCTCTGCACCGACGTGTAGGGCAGATGCACCTGACCGGCTGTGCCAAGGCTGGTGTCCCCTGTGTGAGACTTGGCTAGGACACACCAGTGGCAGGGGAACTTGGATGGACCCTCGGGTGTTGCCGCTGAGGATGGTGGTTCTTCATTTTGCTGCCACTTCCCAGTGTATGGAGGGACCCTGAGCAAAAGCAATTCTCTGAATATTCATAATATGTTGTAACGTAACACCCTAAAGCCCATCTTACCCCTCAGGAAAGGGGACTCAGGCCAAATTGCCTAACTTGTCTCACAGCCTGGGGTAGCCCTGCCTGGTCCTTCATGTAGGAGTAAATCAAATAAAAAAATTGAGGGCAAAGAGTAGGGACTTCCAGGAACAAAGATTTTTAGTTGTAGGAGACCCTTTAGATGTCACCTTCGTACTTACAGCCCTTGCCTACAGCACAGCCACCATGCACGCATGGTACCAGGTAAATGAAATAAAGCAATAATAACAAATACATGCATTTCAATTACTAAAATGTTCCCATGCACCAGGCCACAAGCTTAAAAACTCCATCTGTTTATTTAATTGCAGTTTACTGGGATCATGGTAATTAGAGATAAAACAGATCTGTTAGATTATCCAGTTTATTTTACTGCAAGAGCGGTAACTTAATAAGACATATTAACATATTAAATTCATCCTGCCCTAGATCTCAGCCAAAATGCTGAAGAGATAAGATACGTTAGTGCAGTTCGCCTTCATAATAAAATGGTTGATATCTGCTTTATTTTGGCTTGCAGTGCTACTCTGAGTCATGTTAAGAAAAGGTGCTTTTTTTGTCCTTGTTTTACCTGTAATCTGAGCCTCGCCGCATTGTTCGGAACCCCTCCTGACCATATTGCTCTGGCTGTAATTAACCACGGCACAGGGCTTTGGATTCCCGATGCAAATAATCTCCCGGAAAGTTACTGGGGATCGAAGTGATATTTCCCAGCGCACTCGCAAGAGTATTTCATTCTGAGCTACAGGTTGCAGCTGGTCTGTCTCTCACTGTGTGCTGCTAAGTGCTTAGACTGGCACTTTATTATCAGAATAGAACAAATCTAGGCTAATGTGTGTAGTATAAAGAGTCCCAGGGAGCCAGGGCTCCTCATTCTCCAACCATTCTTTCCAGTTTTTCTGCTGTTGCACTCCGGATAATTGCAGTTTAATTGGGTGACATGAAATGAAAACTGTGTCCACATTATCCAGGATTATCTCTTTTTCCTGAAGCCTGCCACCGATTGAAAGGAGCCCATTTATCAGTCCAAAGAGCTGTGCTAGGTTGCTTTTACGAGCTGGGAAGAGTGTGAGAACAGGCTGGAAATGGGAGAAAAGGACTTGACAGCTAAGAAAAATTATTTCAGTTGTTTATCACGAGGAAAGTTTATCTGATTCTTTACAAAATGATATGGAGGCTCAGAGTGTCAACCCATGAGTAATGAACATTGACCAAGTTTGCTTCCTCAACTTGATGTGCTCAAACACTGCCTCCCTTTTGTGTGGGCACAGATCAACTTTAAAAGCTTCTTTCAGGCAGCATGAATGCACTTCATTTTACCAAAAAGAACTTTGTATTGATAGCTAGGAAAAAGGAAGGTTGTTTAAAAAGGAAGGGTAGACAATCAGGACAAAATGAAGAGCTTTCAGTTTCCATTATGAGCATGTCGCTCTATTCTTCTCAGCTGTTTATACATTCCCAGCACAATAATGCCTCTTTGCAGTAATATGTTTCCCCTTTTACACTATTCATATTGAAAAAAGCCCTCACATCATGACCACAGTAATAAATACTATAGAAATGTGGGTATAATGTCAATTTGCATTCTGTGAGAAGATCAAGGTAAACCTAAAGGCCAAAAGAATATTCCACTAATGCTCATTCATCATTCTACAGTTCCAGGTAACAGAAGGACCTTGTCACTACACCGCACACCCTTTCAATTGCTAGTGCATCTGTGTGAATATTTTAGCCTAATGCACTGATTGTTAAATAGAAAGAGCAGTCTTTGAAATTGTCTACTGCACTCAAATCCCTAGCTGCACAAGGTCTGGGCAGGAGTGGTTTCTATTCAGAAGGAAATAGAAGGCTTTAGTTCAGTAAGCACACTGTGTGTGAAAGCGACTGAGGATATTAGGAGTTATTAAATTAAAGTTTACAAAGAAAAAAAGCTCGTGAACTATAAATGGCTACTGTAAATATACTGTAAATACCTCGCGTAGATGAATGAAACCACAGTAGCTGTCCAGGCACTTCTGATTATAAATCTAACCGAGAGAAGGGATCGGAATATGTACATATGAATAAATTTCTCTCTTCCATCGCTTATGCCTGCTTAAATCACTGGTCAGCTGCATTAATTAACACTTACAACGCACCCCTAAACAGAGGCACTCTCACACGCACACACAGAGAGACAGAGCACAGCTGGCAGTCTGTCTCCCTTGCGTGGACACTGGCTTGGGTCCTGCTCCATATATCCAAAACATTAAAGCCGAGGCTGATCCTGAGCCCATGGACCTTCTCTTGTATGAGTGGCCCGGGGATCAGCCCACTCCATGTGCCTGTCTGCTGGGTCTTCTCCAAGAAATACAAAGAATATCCAGAGCTTGCACTTCCACTTTTTAAAAATACTTTGTTAACTTAGATGTTATGCTTTGGGGCTGAAGCCAATCTCTGACTATTAGAAGAGGGAATGAGACTTAATGCAAGGGACTTTATTCTGTATTTGCCCACTGGGGGTTTGTACACGTGTCTTTGGGGGTTTGAGTGCCTGCTGTAGCCAGAGATGTGCCGCTGGAGAGGGCGAAGCTTGGGGCAGGTCCAGTGTGATGAGTTGGGTTTGCCTGTTACTGTGCTAAGCTTTATGGCTTTTGGAAAAGGAGAAACATGAACACTTTAGGATGCCACAGTCAAGGGCTTGTAACACTTAAAAAGACTGGTGAGGTGTCATCTAACCTTAATGTAGTCAATTGTACCATGAAATCTGTGTTTGAATGGTGGCTGTTCATTTCACAGAAGTCAAACTACTCCATATTCAGCCACATCCAGCTAAATTCCTCTATCCCTCTTCCTCTCTCCTGTGTCCTAGACCATTATCCCTTTGGTTTAAATGAAACCTACGAGAAGTATAATCTATTCTGCCTTTTTAGAGTTTAGCTGTGAAGGCAAACCACAAAGGAGCTGGAAATTCACATGGTACATGGAGGTGCTCAGATATTTACCAATAGAGTCTCACAGGACAAACGTTTTGACAGTTAGGAACATAAAGTTCATACCCCTGGGAGAATGTATTTTTATTGTTCATGGATTGCAGTTTGACAGCTTGTGGCAGGTAGAATCCGTTTCTGTACTGCCTCATGCAAATTTACCAGAAAACGTGCATATGCTAAGCATTCAAAAAAAAAATCAACCAACCCCAAATCCCCAAAACACTGAGAAGCCAAATAATTCAATTATTGTACCACATAGGCAAATACAAGGAGATGAAGCTTGCCTTTATCCTTTGCAAATGAACTCCTCCACAGCTGGGAAGAGGGGAGAATGTTTGTCAAGGCTGGATATTGTATATCTCCCAAGCCACATTCTTTTCTTGTGAACAGCAGATTATAAGGGTTACTCCCTCCCCCTGGCCTGTGACTGACCACTTTTCCACTTTTTTGTTTTCTTTAAGGATCTCTAGGAATTGTTTGTAACTCAAAACTACATTATAATTTATCTTCTCTTTATGTATCCAAGTTTTCCATACCTGGGAATCGTGGAAGTCAGAGCAATAGTCCCCCAGCTCAGGACTCACAGCAAATTTTTTCTGAGCTACAAGGAATTAAAAAGAGAAAGCTGAAACCAACAGGGGAAACAAAGTACAATATTGCCATTAGTAGGGTGCTCCTTACAGACCAAGGAGGGTTCAGGGCTGCTCAAAGTCACAACTGCTGGGTTTTTTCCCTCATCTTTGTATCTACAAGCATGTGCCTGGCTGTGGAATTGCCATCGGAAGAGGGTCATTAACTTTTACAGCTGATGAGTGTGTGGGGAGGTTCAGCTGACTCTTCTTTACAGAGCCTTCAGAGACACATAGGTAATGAATGCTACACCAACAGCACAGAGCACCAGGAGATCCAGGAACATGGTCCAGGATCCTACATGATGCTTTAGTACAAATGGTACGTGAAGCCAAATGACTCCTGTGTGTGATGATGCAGATAGGATCTTTGCACTGTTGCGATGATTTTTGTCAGTATTTTTTTTTTCAGTGATTTTTTAACAGTGATTTCCCATCACTGTTATATGATCATTGATGTGAACTTTACTTAGGTTTTTTTGATATGTTTAAAAATAATAAAAAAAAAAAAACCAGGCCAGCGAGATGCCATTGTATTTCTCTCATGTTTTCAGTACAAATAAGTTATGTCAGGAAAATTTTACAGTTATAAAAAGGAGCGTGAATAGTCTGCATATGCCCAAATTGTAGGTGACCTGCAGCTACTAGTAAGTATGCTCTAACACATTCCCTCACGCTCATTAATCAGTGAGGAAATTCCATTTAATTTGATACACACCATCTTAATAAAAAACTAGGTTTGCCCCTTCACTCCACTTCTCTCTGAAAAGATATCATCTGAGTTGAAGAATAAATAATTCCAGTATTACGGAGGACAGGTGGCAAGATTGTGAGACACCTATTTTAGCTTTTTGAACATCAACGTCATAGGTTTTGCTAGCCCAAGCTATGTCTTTTAGTCAGAATTTCCCTAAGTTTCTATTTCACTGAGGATAGTGATCCTTAAGAACGTTAAAGACTTTCTCACATCTCCATCTTGAAAAAGTCTAGCTGGTTTTCCAAATGTATTTATGTAAAGTCCTTTAGCACCCTATTTTCACTTACAGAGCCCAGGAGAATGCAGTATTATCCAGGACAGCCCCACCAAGAAGAGTGAAAGTTAAGCGGTTTGTTGTGTTGCCAATCCATAGATTTGTAAGTGAAGAAACGTGTGCCACTTGATACAGAAAAAGATATGAGCATATTTCATCCATTCTTTAATTTTGAATGACCGATGTCTTCAATATGTGTTTTATTATGAGAGTTGAACTACCCTCTGTTTTGCTGAGATATCTATCTTTTTAGCTGGGTTATCTTTCACTTTTAGTTCAAGGTGCTGCTACTGAGAAGCAGAAATAGACCTAAGTTGCCTCTTTGCATAATGGATTTCTATAGCTATGCTTTGACTGTACCTCAAGTCCATGGCCTGTCTTTATATATATTCAGGATTTTCAATAGAGTTTTAAGGGTCAGTCGCTGAGGAGGTGTGAAATGACAGGACTGCACTAAAGAAAAAAGACACTATTCTAATTTCCACTTATAAGAAGGGCTGCCTCCATTTTTTTATAATTAATAAGCTGAATCAAAACTGTGGAGTAAGGAAATCACAGTTGGGACAGAATATTTATCTATAACATTTATAGGTCTTTAATAAGACACCAGCTTTTCTTGTAAGTTATCCTGACTTTCACATTGTGTAAAGCAGATGACTCTGGCTTCAGAAGCATTTGCTGATGATACAGCAGGTGCGACACCTTTCATATTGTGTCTCATCCGCTTTTGTAGGTGGCTCTTCACTAGATCTTATGCAGACTTCCTTCAGCTAAATTAAGGGTTCTTCATGGGACCTGGCAATGGAGGCACATCCAGGAGGAAGACAATCAAAATAACACAAAAAAAAGAGCTTCTACTACAGCAGCCACACTTGCAAATCCCATTTTTGTAGGAGAATCCTATAAAGAAAAGGTTGCAGATGATTTAAGCTGCAGTTTTTCTAGATCTTTAGGTTGGCTGCAGATTCTGATTCCAACTCACCCGCTTCCAGTGTTGACTAAGCCAAGATATTTCCAGCAGTGGGGAAAATGAGTATCTGTACTACTGTACAGGACTTTAGTAACACCTCACTTTGATTGTACAGTTTTAGGCACAGCAATCATGAAAAATCAACTCCACACAGTCAGAGAATCATTAGTAGGAAAAGGGAATCTGTTCTCACACAAGGATCTAGAAGAGACTGGCTTCATTAGCTGCTTATAATAAGACGTGATTGATCTCCACTGTTGATGTTTACCCCTCTGACATACTTACAGAGCAGAGTTGCTTCACTGAAAGAGAATGTTGGCAAAAGAACAAATAGGTATAAACTGGCCACGGGTAAACTTTGTCTGGGAAGGGGGTTTCTCTGCTGTCAGAGGGGTTGGATTAACCTTTTATTTGGAAGAGAGTGGGGAAAATGCTAACAGCACTTGAGATGGACCTCTGTCAGTTTATTCAGTAGATTTTGTGGCCTGTGTGCTTGCAATAGCAGATGACTGAACTGAATGACAGGTCCCTACCTGCCCTTTATTCCTGCCTTTTTTATCACCTTCCTTGTTCTTGTTGTCCATGTTTTATTTCTTTCTTGCTTTTTCTTGCTCTTGCTTGTAAGAATTTAGGCAATTTACAGGAGAAACAAGGAAATGCTGATGGATGATACATAGTGCTGACAGTGCCCAGGGATCTGAGTAAGCAGCCAGCGACATTCTGCAGTAAGCCATGGCATTGCAAATAATCTAGAGACTGTATTTGATTTTGTGTGCTCCTTTTTTCTGTCACTTGTAATGGGACAGAGCATGTCTGTGACATGAGAGGGCAAGAAGACGTGTCCCTATCTAGATTCAGTCAGCTGTCTTCATCATAGGCAGTGAAAGGCCAAGACAACTGAGGTCAAGACAACCAGTTCACCAGGAGAGATAAAACAATCAACTTGCCACTTAATATTTATACTCTAGACATCTACCAAATAGGAACTGCACTGAAACCAACAATCCTCCAACAAATAGCCCCACAGACCGCAAATCTTACAGTATCTCATTTATGTGTACATTCCAGAGTTGTCATACTTGCTTCACACCGTGAAATTCATAAATCAGGATTTGAAAAGCCATACATTATAGTTGGTTTCAGATAACAATATTATGAGTTAGAGATGAAAGGGAACAGGTTGGCCAAACATCAGTCCAATCCCAAACTGGTCTCTGTTTTTCTCTAAAAAAAAAAAAATTGAACGCATTTATCCTTTTTCATCCAATTTCACATTTTTTTAAAGAAGATCTGAAGGCAGTCATCTTTACAGTTCTACACAGAAAAGGTAGCCCTGATAGCTCCCTTAATCTCAATTAACTACAACTATCTATAGTGAAATTAATCTCCAGATCACGGGCATCCAAATTTAAAAGTCTACAGTGTTGATGTCTAATGTAAGATGGGAGTTTCAGATCTCCATTGCAGTCAATGGAGATCATGACTGAGACATCACTACATAGATATAAACATATAGTGTCCTTTGAGCCTGATGTTAGGTATCTGAGGTATCTTTGTAGTGCTGGCAGATAAGACTAGGATTACTGGGTACTGGGAGAGGCATCTGGATGAAGGCTAGTTTAATTCCCTAAATTTAGGCAGCTGAACCCCACCCTTAGTACAGTCACTGGTGTCTACAAGATTCCTCATTGCATCCTGAAGATCTCATGCTGACAGGTGTCTTCCATTTACATGGATTCAGCCACCAGTAAGGACACAAGGACCTTTTCTCTTTCCCATCCCCTACGCTTCCCCACTCCTCTGAAACACTGCCCTGTATTGCACAGCAGCTCATAGTTAACACGATCAGCCTCCACTTGTGATCTTTTTTCCCACTGCACCACTTGCTCCCTTTTTGTTGAAAATATCCCTCTTTGTTTCTTTATTCAGACACAGAGCCATGGAGAAATCCTTCACTTTTCTTTAGGTGCCTCCTGCCATACCTGCGCTGCCTCCATGTTTGATTGTTTCTCTTTTCAACAGCACTTAAGATTCCTTCCAATAGCCAGGGTATCTATCCACAGCCTTAAAATCTCTACTAATTTCTTTGACACCTGCATTGGATCCCTCTGGTTATATCTGAGCACTGCTGCTGTTTAAAGAAAAAAAGCCCTCTCCTTGGACAGATCATTTCATGCCCTTCACTAACTCTTTTCCTTTGACCCCAGCTTCTAACAAAACTGAGTGGAAACTTTTTACGCTGACCTTCCTGTATCTCAGGCTTTTTCCCCCCCTGCCACATTCCTCTTCATGCTCTTCATGCCAGCAGTACCAGCCGTGCTAGTCCCTTTATTGTTTTATTCCACACACATCACTGTGTCTCTTACTAGATTGTGTTTGCAGTGCCCATCTACCCCTCCCCTGCCTCGAAGGTGTCACAAAAATCCATTCTTATGACGAAAAAACACTACATCACACTGAAAATGTTCACTGCCCTTGTGCTGCATCCTGCACGTTAATGGAGATTAGCCACTCGCTGTGCCCAATACTGGGGTGGCCATTGGGAATGAGAGCTCCAATAGGAAGCAAGATCAAGTTGGGAAAGGAGAGCAATAGCATAGACAACTCCAACAATTTTTGGTGAAACCCATGAAATGCTTCACATTCTGAAATCTACTGCAAGGTAGTCTCCTATTGGGTAGTACAAAGGCTGGCGCTGGCTTGCTACCGCTCGCTGCTCAGGGGTCTCCCCTTTCTCGGGATGGGTATGACAGTCTATATCTTTTCCACCATGAAGCCATTTCAGTGTTCTGATGGGGAAAACATACACCGCAGTTGTTGACATCACATCAAAAGCCATTTAAAGCTGGACTTGCGATGGAGTCTTTACAGGCTTGCAGTGACATCTCTAAGTGCAGTATGTTAGTCATCAGACAACATGCATTAATGTCGTTGAGAAATTTGCTGATGATATTCATAATAATTAGCTGATTTTAACAGCAGCTTCTTAGCCTGTAAACTGATCAGGACAGGAATTGTATTTGTCTCCATAAACTTACCTAGATGGGGACAAAAGATGTGGGTTTTTTTGAAGAGTTGGAGCAAAACGATTTAACTCGTGTTTAAAAGCTCAAATGGGCTGGGCAAATAATAATTTAGCACTGTAGCTACTACAAATTAATCTTGTGCTCCGCCTTTTCTTATTTTTATTATTTACGACAATACCACCTGTCTTTCACTCTGGGCTCGTTAACACTGTGTCATCCTGGGAAGCGCCTCCAGATTGCTGACTACCACTTGGGAACGTCGGAAGAACAGGCTGTTCCCAGTCCCTGCTTCCCCAGTTATGTGCCGCGCGTGCTGGGACAGGACTTTGGCAGAGCAGGAGAATAGTTAGGTGGTGGAAATATCCGTAAGGCTGCTGTTTGTGTCTGCCTCAGTTACGGAGGCTTTCTAGTACTCCGAGGCACAACTAATGCTGGTTGCTTCTCTTGAGCTTGCGGCGTGGAAATCCACATTACTGCACACAGCTTTACTCAAGCTTCCACATTGCAGTTACTGCCCAGAGACTGCCTCGCTGAAAAAAAAAACGTGAAGAAAGCCAAGCAACCTAAGAAACTCCACTCTTCTTTCCAGACTTTGCCTCTAGCTGGAGGATAACACTTGGGGGTTATCCACTCAGGGAGGGACCCTCAGGCACACACCAACGTGTGTTTGGGCTAGCACGTTTTTGAGGGGGGCAACAACGAGCTGCAAAGCCTCCTGCTCTGTGTGTGAGGGTCCCTTGGTTATGCAGGTGATATCCGTAGGGTTATGCTGGAGAACAAGGGGCATAGGAACTTCCTCTGCCACAAGCATCTCCTCACGTTTTGTGAAACTACTCAGCTCCTTCTTAACAAGTGGCTCATTTTTCCACATCCGATCGCTATTCCAGAACTTCACAACTGTCAAAATCCTTTGATTTGTAGCTGAAACTTAGCAAGGACCAGCTCAACCCTACTTACTCTTGTGCCAACATTGTCCTTTAAAACGCTTTCCTCCCGCCCTGTGCTTAACTCCCCTAATGCGCTTACAGAGAGCAGCCACACTGTTTTGTTGGGCCGAGCAAGGCAAGCACTTGTAGTATCTTCTTCTAAAAGAGTATCTCCGCTTTCCCAGTCATCCAAGGAGCCCTGCTCTGTACTTGTTCCAGCCCACTGGTTCCCCCCTCTCTCCATCCCCTCTGCCCACACTCCAGGTGACCAGCAGCCTCTGCCTGCAGGGCAGCAATGGCAGCAGCTGCAGCACCATGGGCTTTTTGTCCCCATTTGGCACCTCCTTCTTCCCCTTTTTTACTGTTTTGGCTTTAGTATTTCCCTGCATTTACTGGCAATACCTTGGCTGGTGCCTTTGGGCTTTTTTCTTGGCTTTTTTAGCTTTTTTTCCCCTGCTTTTTTCTTGGCCGCTTCACAGCTGGCATCTCGATTGTGAAGCTCTGACCATCTGACATACCCAAGTCTTTACCCTCCTCACTTACTTCCAAGCGGGAATATCTGTGCTGGCAGTAGAAATCCTTGTGAGTAATCCCCCCAGCTCCTGCTGTTGCATTTTCTATTGCGTTTTTCAACAGACTTCTGCACCACGCCACCCGTTTTGTTTTGCAGGACATCCCAGTCATCCTGAGTATTAATGATGTTGCCTAATGAGGCCAACGATTAGCTTGTGATGGTGCTGAGCTACTGTAATGTCTGCCATAATTGATTTCCTTTAAGATTAATCTTTTCTGCGTTTTGCGCCGCTGGGTACATGTAAGAGCCTGGGCCCACCCTAGGAAGAAGGGAGGAAGGTAAGGAAGAAGTGGGTCAGCCTCTCTGGAAGGTCCTTCTGCACCCCAGGGCAGGTGTTTCCTCTTCCTCTAGGTCCTGGGGTTCACAGAGCTGGAAAGTTCAGTCCTGGATTCAGAGGAAAGCATAGCAAAAGCAAACAACTTTCCAGGACCACTGCTGCGTTCCCACTTTTTCCATAGGAGGTAAGAGAAGCTCTAGTGTATAAAGCTATGAGCAAATGCAGAGGGACAGATTCTCTGGCTTAGTGGTGAATTATGAGGTGGTTTTTCATTCTCCTGATGCCCTTGGAATTTGCTGGGAGACCAGACCTCTGCAGGTCCCTCTGCAATTAATCTGTGTCAGGCTGCAGCCCCAAATACTTCATTAGAACTAATAACCACTTCTCAACCAGCACTTGGACTCAACCAAAGATAGCAGTAATGAAGGGGACTGGTAGAAAACTTCTCATTTATGTGAGTCAGGAGTGACACGGAGGGATCACAGCAAGAACTGGAGCCTGACTGACAGCATTTGAGTTCTCAGCAGCTGTGACATTGCCACCACACTGGACTAAAGTGCTTTAATTTTTGTCATGGGATCAGGTGACTACCTGATCAAATGGCCATGGCCATTTGTAGCTGTGAGTATCCAAAATATTGGCTATGAGAGAGAACGACAAATGTTAAAACACGGCCAGCGACCTTCTTAGTCAAATAATGTTGACCTCAACGCATATAAAACACACAGAGTATATTTCCAATGTATGCGATATTCATTTTAATTATCTTTTAAAACTCTGGCCATCTGGGTCCAGATCTTGGCTTAAACGAGAATCAAAAATGAATTTGGCAGTGCCTACCTCCCGCTTTCACATCATGAGAACCACTCTGCGTTTTGTGCATCCCAAAATGTACAGCATGGCTTGGGAGCTGATGGGGACCACCCCGGGGAGGCATGGCCTGTCTAAAATAGCAGAGGCTTTGTAGGCAGGTCTGCATGTGTGAGCCCATGTGGTTTTGTCCTTACCTGCACTTCCTAACTGTCCTCAAGCAGCAGATTCAGACACCAAAACCTAACAGAAGGGGATGTAAAATCACAGTTCACCACCAGCAGAAGTGCTGTGTGAGGTGTTGCTGGAGTCAGGGCTCTGAAGGCATCCATAGGTCAGGGTCCCCTGGGACCTTCAACCACTGCTCTGTTTTGGCTCATCCCAGGGCACCCTGAGCTCACTGCCAGGGTGCAGGAGGAGCAGAGCTGCCCCACGAGAGGGCTTGAGAAGCCGGGTGCTGCAGGGACCCCACAGCTGGCCACACCACCCCAACGGGCAGGGCAATGGGAGTCCCATCAGGGGTAGCAGAGACCAGTGGTGCTCATGGTAACCCAACTACTACGAACTTAATTTCTCAAAGTAAGATTTAGTTTGGTCTGCCAAATTACTTTCAAGGTGCCCGATGTGAATAGAATCATAGAGAATCATAGAATCATAGAATCGCCTAGGTTGGAAAGGACCTTTCAGATCATCTAGTCCAACATTCAACATAACACTGCCAAAAACCATCACTAAACCATAGCGCTAGGCGAAGAGAATAGCTTCAGGTAGGACCAATTTTTGGAAGATAGAAGACCAGCACATCCCCAGACAGATCCTGTGTCTCCTCAGCCTCCAGCTACACCTGAAAAACTTCACCGGGACATTTGTCTTCATTTATCTTCATTATACTTCAGCACTCACGCTGTGCTCCACTGTAAACACAGGGCAACCTCTGATCAGCTTGGCAAAAACAGAGGCAGTGGCGAGATAACGACTGCAGACATAACGACAGCCGGTGTACAAATAACCATCCTGTTAAACCCATAACTCGGCATATTCCACTCCCTGCCGAAGAAACAACAGACCATCGCCTTATGTGAAATCATTGCAGGGGCTGTTAGGCTGTCGCATCCCTTTCCAGCCTTGCCGGTTGCCAGAGTGCGGCAGAGGGTAATGGAGGAGGCAGTCCGCTGGGAAAAGCAGCTCCCTCCCACCGACACAGCCTCCGGAGGCTTTCCCGACCCCCCCTCAGAAAGGTAGGTACAAAAAAGACAAGCTTTTCCTTGGCCGTAGCCAGGCCCTGGGGATTGTTGTTAGCGCTGCAAAGTCTCTTCTGCTGGCCTAAATAAATGAAGATAAAACAAGTAGAAAATGACTGCAAGAGCGGGATGTCAGGAGACAGCCGGCACAACAGGGAAGGAACGCAACAGGAAAATCTAGCCCGGCAGTCTGGATTGTCACGCTACTTGAGTGCAAGATTTTTTCCATAATAAATATAAAACTTAGAAAAAGCTAGCATTCCCAAAGATGGCTTATCTTTCCCTTTTCTTGCTTTAAAAAAAAAAAAGAAAAAGAAAATTTTGCCTGCCAGATTTGGGGACAATTTCTGAGATCCTTTTCCAGAGCTATTCCCACTGAAACAGAAGTCCCATTTTCTCTGAGCGAAGGCTCTGGGGTCCAGATGCTTGGACTCTTACCTCCCATCCCACACAGACATACAAATTCTTATTGACATGAAACAGCTCCCAGCATGATAATTTTCAAAGCCAGCCTAAACTTCCCATCAATATTAACTCAACACGGCGTGTGCATCATCATAAAAAAAACCCCATGAGCAATATCAGTTTATTAACGGGAATAAAAGTTTAGAGTAAGAATTAAGATAAAGAAACAGCAAAAGCAGAAAATGTATCTCCTATGCTTAGGGAGTCATTCAACCTGTAAATGGTCTGCAGGAGTCTCTTAAAATACATTTTTCCAATCTATTTGAGCTACAAGAACTTGTACGCCATGCGGCTCCGCATTGTTGCCATGGGCACTTAAGCACCCAGCTGCCTTCTGCTTATCCTGATACTGGTCCCGTCATGCTGCTCTGCAGAAGAGCCCTGCCACCTCTGTCCTGCTTTCCATGTGGACAAGCTTAACGTTGCCATTACCCACCCATCCGGTAAGACTCCAGGAATTGAGGAGGGTCTCCGCTTTTCCCCCAGCAAGTGTGCAAGAGCAGCTCTTCCTAACTTCTTTTTGACATTGCACAGAGCCAGGAGGAAAAGTTGCTTAATTTGCGAGACACTAAGCAATGTAATTTCATATCAGGGATATCAAAATGTTTCTCCTCAGCTTTATGATGAGGAGCTATATTTATGAACCACGTGCAGCATCCTCAAACACCTGTACGGCGTGCTCCTGCCATTGCCCGTCCACAGCTAGGTCCAAAAGATAGCAAATTGCTGCCGTGAAACCAAGGAGAAGCTGCATTACAAATTGTTCTGTTATTAAACATTGGAATAGGCTGCCCAGGGAGGTGGGGGATTCACCATCCCTGGAGGTGTTTAAGAAAAGGGAAGATGTGGTACTTAGGGACATGGTTTAGAAGTGGGTTTTGTCAGGGTAGGCTAATGGTTGGACTTGATGATCTTAAAGGTCCCTTCCAACCTCACCGATTCTATGATTCTGTGACCAGTTGTTTTCACAAAACTCAGCTCTTGTACTCTGTTCTAGGCCATTGCTGTGGTCTTCAGAAAACACGGTGGAAAAAAAAGCCTCCTGTTTGCAGGGTAATGGGCTGATCTGATGCCCTCTGCAAAGGGTGGAAGGATCTCACTGCTTTCCAGTGGGACTGCGATAAAATTGACTTTGACAAAGATATCCATCAGGACCCAATTTTCTCTCTTTCCAATCAGGGAGTAAAATTAAAGGCATAAAAATAAACCTACAATTCAGCCCACTGCCTTGCAAGATGTTAATTTCCTCAACACTTCTCATGCAGAAAGCTTAAAAATGCTGAAGTGAAGTGGGCATTTTTGGCATGACTTAATTCTAATCTTTCAGGTATCATAAAAACCAGCCAGAAGATCTATATGCCAGAGGAACCCGTGCCTGGCCCCTCCGAGCTCTGCTGGGACAGACACAGCGCTGCCTCAGCACAGCCTTGGCGTTGGGGACGGCCGGGAGGGAATTGCTGGCAGGCAGCAGGTGAACATTTGACAGCAAAAGATCACATGGCCTATTTGGGGATTCCAGGACAGTGCCTGCATACTGGAAAACACTTTAGGAATCTCCTTCCAAAGGCCATCCACCAGGGCAGGAGCCGTATTCTCCCGGAGATCAGCCATGGAGAGCGGGGGTGTGAATGCGGACATCTGTGAACCTGCAGGACTGCGGTCTCTAAAGGGTTACAGCTAAAACGGCTGTAGAAAATCAGCTTTAAAATGTTATACAACAAAACATGTTATTGCTGGTATTTGAGTCAGGCTTGATAATGCATTTCAGGCTAAAATATTTCTTTGATTGTCACAGAAATATGTGGAGAGCCAAGTGTTTGCTTTCAGTGTGCAGAATATATTTGGTTGCATTTCATTACCAGAGGCTAATTGTCTGAGAAACAGTTTTCACATCCAGAATTCCTGATACGGTGAAAAAAAAAAAAAGGCTAGTGGGAACCAAGAAGCCTTATGTTGCTGATTATTTAAGAGTGAAAGGATTAGTAGTGGCAGTGAGTATTTAGGCACTTTTTGAAAGAAATGTAGGTTAGTTCTTGGATTGATGTGGGCGCCCAGCAATCCTACCCAACGCTGAAGTTAAAGCACCACGTATGTACTGGCTGTTTGTTTATAAATACCTCAATAGCCGTTTTCAGTAAAATATGGAAATTCCTTCATTCTGTAGCCGTTCTCTGTTAGATCATTAAGCATGTCAATACTGCTGAACAATCAAACAGGGGGGGAAAAATGGTTTAATCTGCTTATGCTGGAGTGCTTATTTATTGCAATCATTCATCAACAAGACCTGGAAAAAAAGGGGGTTGATTATATCCATTGGTTAAATACCGCGCGGTACACAAACGTGGCAAACACAAGAAAAAGATGGGCATCCTGCCTGATAAAGAATTACACTGGAAGTGAAAGGCTGACCTGCAGTCAGCAAATGTTAATCATTTTTACACCAAAGTGAGTGTAACGTTTCTATAGGGAAATTACTTCAATCTGGTCAGTGCAAGGAGCAGTTTGTATAATCGGATTGCAAATAAGGTTTGATCACATTCCAGCTTAATCTACTCTCTGAGCACCATTTACAGCACTAAATCAAACACTGGGAAGCTGCAGGTGCTGCTTTACAGTCATTACACCCAAGGGGCAGGGACTTGGTAATAAACAGCAAATAAATTGAAGCACTGACTTGCCTGCTACGGGGCATTTCTAATTATCCTCTAGTTTAGCTGGAAATTGTCATGCTCTCATCACAGCCTATTTTAACTGCTACTGAATAAGTGTGACACTTTTAGACTGAATTAACTGAGAATATGAAGAAATGCCTTCCTTTTTTTTTTTTCTTTTTTAAACGTTGGATCAGAAGTGACTCACTAAGATCCAAGGAGGACGCTCTGTTTTCATGTCCCCGCGCTGGAAGTAGAAACACAACAACTGTAAGCCTCATATATTTTAATTATGGGCTGAAGACCTACCGAAATGAACAGCACTTGTCATGATAGCTCGCACGTATTACCAAATAGGCTGATAAGTAGGGCTGCAGCCTCCCGTGCTGTAGTTGATCCAGGATTTCTGGTGGTGGTGTTTCCCGGAAAAGTTGATCTCGAGAACGAATGGCAATTAACAAAGCAACACGCTGTCGCTGTGATATATTTAATAAGTTTAAGGAGGAGGGAGGGAGATAAGACCCCTAGCCTCTAAAAAAAAAAAAAAAGTTGTTTGGAAATGCGCAGATAATTGCAATGATTAAAAGCCGCAAATACCTTAGCCATTTGTGATACCTCCAGATCCTCCCACACAGATTTCATTCTAGTAACTTGTCAACACAAGTAATATTCAGGAGGAATGTTGATATAAAAAGACATCTCTGCTGGGAAGTACAGCGCCGTAGCAGCAAAGGTATGTAATACACCTCGACGAGAGGTGATGTGATGATCATTTTCAGTACTTTTAATAGGATGTGTGATATGCAGGTAGCCTGACAGCTGCAGTTACGAAGCTGCTGTGTAGTTCAAACTAAACAGCTTTCTGTGGAGGTGGGGGGAATACAACAGGGCTGATCCTGAGAGGCTTTCTAGCTTTTCTGGCTAGAAAGAAGCTAGTTGTCACTAGCTGAGATGTGTATCTTTCTATTTTAAAAAGACATAATTGTGTAAAATTCTAAACTAGATTTAAGTACCAATTTGCGATCATGTTTTTATCCAGATGGGATGCTTTTTATTACCATACTGTGAAATAAGATTCATAACCTTTAGGTAAATTTTTCTCCCTAATATCTCTAAAGTAGTATTTAACAGGTAAAAATAACAAAAGCAATCGGATCTCAGCTCTGCAAATACTCTTTTTCAACTAGCTAATGAACCAGAGACAATGGAATAATCCTTGGGTTTGCACTTTTTAGGGCTTCAAGCAATTAATAGCTTAAATGATTTATTACAGGGAAAATGGGTAACTGCCAAGTTTCACAGATCTCAGCGGTCCCCTTTAGAAAGCTCACCTTTGCAGGGGGACTACAGAGGAGATGGCAGCACTGCAGAGAGCAGCGCAGCTTTTTCCACCCGAGCTGCAAAGCGTCTCGGCTCACTAAACTCAACTTCCCAGGCTCCAAGGAACGAATAAGGACTGCTTGACCACTGGGCGATGGTATTTATTTCGGTAGGGGGTAAATGGATCTTTTCTGCTGGATAAACTCAGCTGCAGGTTGGAATGATGATGGAGCAGAGACTGCCCTAGTGCCTGTTGCAATACTGTTGGGAGTTTCTAAATCAGAGGAGCAGGGGCTGGACTTCTCTGGAAGTGTCTGCTTTGAGCTATTTTGTGGGAAGAATAGACTAGAATTGAGCACCAGAAAATAAATAAAAAAAAAAATGTTAGAGGCCCAGAAAGCTTGAGATCTCTGTCTCTGCTGAGTCCAGTCATTTTCCACCCACCAATTAGGCTTCAAAACTGTGTATTTATTTGTAGATGTTATCACAGAGGCACAGAGTATTATCCCATCCTTAATACTTGTTTTTTTCCCCCCCCAAATAGCTACTGTTATTTCCAGTGGCCACAGCCAGGACCACTCAATATTAGCTGGCAACTTTATTTTTTTTTTTCTTATGGAAATGCAAAGAATGTTCTTTTGTTACACGTTGATTTGGTATGGTAGCTGCATTTAAAGTGCCTCCATGTTGTAGATGAGCTATGCTTTTCACATTATGTTCTTTCTTTTGGTTTTCAGGCAAATTAATTAACATGATACAGAAAAGGGAGAATACAAATGCTGAAGCCCTCACTTTAAGCCCTCATACTCTTTTGTTCTCCATTATTGCACCAAATTATTTAATTGGGTCTCTCTGATTGTGCACAGACACAGAAAAGAACACAGTCTATTGTGAGAAGCCCTACAACCATAATGCAGTATCAAATTCAATTCCCATCAAAAGTGCTTGCTGCTAAAAGCCTGTACTGTGGCTGCAGATTAATGAAGATCTGCATTGAGCAAAGTGGTGGTCGTAGAGACATTATTTTTCTCCAATAGAAGGCCTATTCTTGAAGAACAATAAAAGCATAGAAAAGCGTTAGTCTGCTTATGGATGGAAATAAATCAAAATGAATAAGAGGGTTGATGGAAATAGTCTGAAAGCAGTAGAGTGGAATTCTGAAAATACTGTTTTTGTTTTGTAAGGATTTTTTTTTTCCCATAGTCTCTCAAAAATGCTGCTTGATGGAGGCTCAAAAGCCTTGGAGTGAAGGACAAATTTGAAAAATCAGAAACTAATTGCAGAAAATCAGGATTTCACAAGTGCATTTTTTTCTGCAGAAATGTTGCACAGCATCCGGACTCAAAATAAGAAGAAAATGTAAAGAAGAAGGAAAATCAGTCATATTAACTAATACACAAGTCTGATCCAAAGAACAACTAACAGCTCTGAAACAGCATTCAGTCACCTTCAGACAAACTCTTCCTTTTCCCTTCTCTTGCTGCTATTTTGCATGTGGGTTTTGACTTTTCTTCTTCTTCTAGTCTCAAAATCAACTTTTTGCTTTTTTGTGTCAACTGTTAGGTGCAAATCCCAACATACTTGCCAGCAATAAGAACATCACCATCGACTGTAGCTGGACAAGCAGGTGACCGCAATACTAAGCAATCTCTCTGTGGAGCCACGTGGTTGCTCCGTTCACACTTAGAGGTGGTATCACCTTGGCGTTGCTCAGTGCTTGGATGGGTTTGAACACCGAGCAGAGTACTCCGGTAAAGCAAACAGGCCAGGCTGTGGTCAGTGACGGAAAGTGAGTCACTGTTAGGCTGAGCAGAGAGGAGGGGACCCACACTCACATCACCTAAGGTCACCCACCAAGTGGAGATAGCCACGCTGGGATGCTAAACGCGTTGAATCTCCTCTCTGGAAGTCTCTCCTCCTCCTTTTTGATTGTGTAAAAAAGCCATCCGCGTTTGGATTCCTGACTTGTGTGATCTGTTGGGTACCTAAAATGAGGTCAGATGACTCTGATTCAGAGATATGCATTTTAAATGCTTAATCTCAGTCCTTCCTTGCACTCACAGCATCCCAGCTGTATATATAATCACAGGTGATGCAAAGACTAAGTGCCCAATTTACAGCAGTTTACTCAGGAGAGGATCCCACCTCTGCACTGAGGATACACATTTAGAAATAAGAAATCCAGAAGCAGGTCCAGGACAATAGATGCTTTATTATCATCATGTTAGGCCACTTTTTGCCAGATCTTTCAGGCCCAAGTCACCCACAAACCCAAGGCGCTTCTTTGAGAAGAGCATCCATTCTTCAAAGAAGTCATTGGTGTGAAAGCCAGAGCAGTAACAAAACTTCTTTCCAGAGCTGGTGGGTGATTTTGTACATTGACATGATTCAGAGGCCTACAGTGGCTAGTCCTCTATGAAACGCTACCCCATGTTGAATGATACTGGCCTGCTATTCAACCTATTAATTTATACAGGATAAACCAGAGTTCTTCGTAGCAACTGGGTGAGAAGAGATTCAGGTTCTTCTTAACTGATATTCAAAAGCATGTCCTGAACCCACCTTATAGACTTAGAGTTTCAGCGGTTCCCTAAGATTTACATTGCTACTTTCTGTGAGTGCATTAACAGGGGAAACAAAGTGGAGATGAACTTCTTGATCTCTTTTACCCTGAATTAAGTCACGTGAAACAGCTTTGAACTAAACTTTAGAATAATTTGACATTAGACCAAGCTCTGCTCTTTCTCATTATTCATCAGTATCTCTCAGTCCGAGCTCCACATAAATCAGAAAATCTTCCAGAAGAGGTCCAAGGAGCTGTGTTCCTCTGGTGACACATGTAGTGCAACTAAACTTAAAAATGGGCCCTGTTTTTGAAACGTCTAAGCCCCGACACCCTCTACCTTCTTAGAAAAGCTGCCCCTGCACATCCAGACCTGACTGCTCTGATTTCTGAGGTTCTGCGAAGAGGAACCTGGCTTAGGGGCACTGTAGATGTTGAGTGAGTCCAAAGACAGGAGCGCAGAAATGGATGCCAAAGGCTGGGAGCACATGTGGTAGTGGTCTGGACAGAGGCAGCTGTAGCACTAGCGCAGATCTGGGCAGGTTGTGGACCTTAACTAGGTGGCTTAAAATACCTCATCATGTTTACATTGGCCTGGGTCTGTTGTGTGCAGTCTTATGAGCACTGCACAGACTTAAGAGCGGCTAAATATTTATGCTGAATAAAAAGGCCTGAAAATATAAAAGGGTTAGCCATAGCATACACATTTTCTCTGGTGAAGTATTAGGTGACTGTGAAATACACTGGGTATCCTGCATTTCTGCATGGGCTGGAGGAGATAACACAGGACTGGAGACCCACACACTTATGGAGACACAGCTGGAGGTCAGCTGGAACACTTCAGGGTGCCCAGAGTGACACCATTGCTTCTCCGTAACCGAGTGCCTGCTCCTTGTAAGTATTATATCACAGGCATGTCCTGTGTCAGCAAAAGGGAGCCTTCCTGGGGGGTTAGGCCAGTTAAAATTGACAGACTGAACATATTTTGCATCACAAAAACCATAGAATATTTGGTTTATTGTTCCTTTCTTAGTTAGTTCCTTCTTATTAAACTTTCTCTTTTTGGTGGCTGATGATAGCAATCTAGATGAAGTCTGGGGTTTAGGCAGCATCGAATCTCATCATCTGCTCCATCACCACCCTGTCTCCCCCCATCCTCTCCCCAGATACCTGGACAAACCCTGCCGTTGGGAGGGGGATGTGCTGTGTGGGAAGCACTGCTCCCGGGTGTTCACCAGCACGTGCAGTGCAGAATCATCGACCCAAAACTGCTGGGGGCTGAGAGGGTCCCAGGTGCTCAGAGATGGACTTATTCTCCCATCACCAAGGGAAATAACAGCATTTTCCCGCACTCGAGAGATGCTTGGAAATGATCTCGAACAGCCTGAAATGGGAAAAGAAGGAGAGGAGCCACTTGCTGTGTTTCTTTCTAAGCTCACCAGGCTGCAGATTGCAATGATCCTTGGTTTTGCTATGAAATCCCTTCTCATTTTACGGATTAGCTGCCCCACACTGTCAGGTAAAAACTGACTTGAACACTGGGAAGTCTCATTCTACAAAGCTATTTGGTTGGTTCTTGGTTGTTTTTTTTTTTATAATTTTACAGGTGGTAAAAGACTAAATAGGAGATTATGAACTGACACCCAGCCTGTGCCAGGAGAAAGGGAAGCGGGTATGGGAGAGGGCTGGGTGATGCACTGACAGGAGTATACGGCACTGCCAGGATTGGAGTCCCCGGTGTGAGCCCTGATACCTGTAGTAGATACAAAGCACCTCCACTTTGGCCTTGTAGGGACGGGAGCAGCTGCAAGGACTGACCGCGGCTCCCCATGGCTGTGTACCTGTCCACGTTAGATCACATGGAGTTCATAATCCCCACAGGCCCTGTCAAATGAATTCATTACTTTGGACTCCAGTACTAATGCAGTAACTGATTCTGTGTCTGACGTTTCAATACTTCTGCTGAACCCTAACCCAAGACTAATAAAAGAACAAATGGAAGTTCCTCCCTCAGGTAGTTTGATCAGACAAGAAAGCAAGCTAAACAAACTCACACAAAAGTATACTGAGCTCAGACATGGCTCCCTCACCATCTCATTCAAATCACGGACATTTGCTGGGAAACAGTAGTGGTATAAAAGGACACTTACAGATTTATAGACTTGCTTTTGTTCTACCAAAATGAAGATACGAGTGAAAATCCAACCCATACTGGGACAGAACCTCTAGTCTTTGCTGCAGCCCTGACTAATCTCTCCACACCAAGTACTTGAACATTGCATTTCTGCTATCAGATTGCCTTGCCATGAATTCTTCAGTAGGTCTTACAAGGTGCGGGATTTGAGAGTTACCAACTGAAGTTTCTCATCGGGCAATTCCTTTCCCGGGCAAAACTTCCCTTAATAAATGCTACGAGCATCTCGTGCCTGCACCGTCTTCGGAACATCTGTCTCTGGCAACAAAGGCACTTTAGACATAGTGAGCTTTGCACTGTGTTATAACTTTCATATTACCCTTTGCACGGCCATTTTACTTCGACTGCATGCTGTGTATCATTCATTGCGAGTTTACTTCATTCTCTGGATTCATAGCTGATGCTCTCTGGACCATAAAATTTCAGCTGCAAAACCAGAACATCTCATTATTTCTGAAATATCGAGCTTGTATCTTCTTGATAAATAATTCCTACTAGTATAATGTATCAGACTAAAACATATTTTCTGAGGCCAGTGAGGTTAAAGCGGCAATCTCACCTTTTTTAATTTTTTTGCCCTGAAGACAGTGATTTCCATATATAGAGTGACCCCGGTTTGTGTTGAACATGGGGAATGAGGATGAAGCATGAAACGACACATATTGCTGTCAGAGATTTGAAATGAGGCCTGCTAACCTGTAGGCAGCCTTACAGGACTAATCAGTCCCTCACATTACCAATGTATTCAGATTGCTGCATGCGGCAGCCAGCAATGGCCGGGGAAGTTTTCTTTTTTTATCACCGCCATTGACAAACATTACATTTTAATGCGATTCTCCCCTTCCATCCTCTGTCTAGAAAAAAAAATATCTTTTGACACCATATCTCTGAGACACTGGTCTCATCTGGTTTCCTTGATGCTTGAAGAGTGGGTGCGACTGCGTTGATTTGCTTTTGAATATACATTAGTCAGCAGTGCTTCAACAGCCGATAACATTTTTTTACTCTTGTAGCTGACAACACAAACTCTTTTGAATTCAGGTTGTTTCTTAAACTTTGCCTCTGAAGTTTACAGTAGCCCAAGACACCTGAGCTGAGTTTGTTTGGAGACGATGGAAGATGCGTGAGCAGGAATGAAAGCCAAAGCCTGTCTTTTGCTGCCGGGATTTTTCTTTTTTTTTTAATATTATTCTAAGCATCAGTCAAAGCATTAACAAAAGAACCTCTCGAATCCATAGCCTCCTGACTTTTCTATTCAGAGCACACACCCAGCAAAGCCTGGTTTTCCCCTTTCGTAAGACAGAAGTTTCAATGCTGATAAAATGTAATTTAAATATACTCTTTCAGATGACTGTTGTA
The DNA here is from genome assembly GCA_013400135.1 of Rhinoptilus africanus. NCBI lineage: Eukaryota > Metazoa > Chordata > Aves > Charadriiformes > Glareolidae > Rhinoptilus > Rhinoptilus africanus. Next base: position 82,697 of record VXBO01004985.1, read on the forward strand.
CTAAGTGCTGTTTCATCTACAGGCAGTCGTATTTCTTGTGTTCTTGGTATTATATGATGACTCTCCATTTCAAGGTTTTGTGCAAAGAGATCAAAGCAGAAAAGGACAGAAAAAACCTCACTGAAAGTCCTAGCGAGTAGTAGTCACCCTGTATGTAAATCCCTTCAAGTGAGGACTGTGTTACCAGGCTTTTGGTGTGGAAAAAGGCATGGTAGGTAGAGCTGGGTCAAATGCACAGGCCATACCTGCCTCTAGTCTTAGTCCAAGCAGAAATCCACCTGGAAATGTACTGCCTTCTAATTAGGCATACTAATCCCTCTCCTTGGATCCCATCACCCCTTTTTCAGGATTTCCATGGGATCCACGGGGGCCGCTCACCGGTACTGTTTTGGAGCTAATGGCAACAGAGTGAAAACCACAGCTAGGAGGAAGGGTAGGCATCAGTGCTGAGGCCCAGCGCATCACCTACGTGTTTAGCATCTCCAGCATTAGTCCTCCTGTCTTGGCCTCCTGCCTCCCATTGCATCCTGTCCACAGGGTCCTGGAGACATCAGTTTTGCTCCTGTTCAGCCACTAACCCTCCTCCCAAAGGAATAAAGCAGTGGAACTCTCTGCCCCAGTGTCTCAGAAGGTTTTCCTGGCACTTTCTCCCTAACTGGGATCCCTTAGAGAAGAAGAACAGCGGAGCTTTCATCACAGCTTGCTATGTTGGGTGATGGGCTTGCTTTGAGGATCAGCATCATAAACATAGTGAAACAAATACTAAGAAGAAAAACTCGTGCCTTTACTCTCCAGTATCCATAATGCTAAAGATTTTCTGGAGGATGTTTTGCACCCCTCATCCTCAGAGGGTGCTGCTGCAGGGTGGCTCAGGACAAGGTGATCCACCTTCCCTCCCCACCCTGGGCTGCACATTCCTTTCCCCTCCCTTTTTCTGGCACCAGTGCTCATCTGAACCTCCAGTGAGCTAGCTCCAGGCACAAAACTAGCCAAAATATAACTTGGAATTAAGAAAAAAAAAAAAAAGTGAATGGAAGCTTAAAACTGTTGCAGAACCTGATCCTGAAGGAGCTCATCAGCTTATGGAGATAATGAGCATCCCACGAGTTCAGACCCAACCTTATGTTACCCTGGAAAACAGGGAGATGAGGAGGAGATGTGCTAGCCTGGAACAGTGATTCCCTGATTTGGTGGGTGCACAGTGCAGGGGTGCTCAAGCCAGCTCCAGGAAGAGCAGCTCTGGAAAAAGCAGTGATGTGGTCACATCAGCTTTAGTCTAGTGAGCCCTGCTGAGGGGAGATTGAGTCCGTAACTCTAACCTGGCACCAGCTGGCCAACCAAGGCTACACCAGGTCACACTTCTCCCTGGGGTCCCGCATACCTGCCAACCCTGTGGGGACACGTTGGACATGCCAAACACTTTGGATGGCACTGCCCATCTGAGTGTGGACAACCAAACTGAGCACTGGACCTCCACTGGGATTAGCCGCTGCCAAGAGCCAGCTGCTGTGCGGATGCTCCACCAGATGCTCCTTAAACTCACTGCCTCAGCCTGGAGATCAACCCCCCACCTTGTCATTATATGTCATTTCTCAGCGCTTCATTACCTCTCAGAAGGATTTACCTGGAGGCTCAATTTACCACAAAAACTCAAAAGCAGCGCTGGGGAAATGCCTGCTCCTCATGAAACAGAAAAAGAGAAAGTTCCCAGTGAGGTTTTACATGGGTGTTATTTTTCCCCTTGTGTAATGTATGCAGTTGAACTAATTTTTTTTTTTCCTTGAAATAAAAGAGCTTCAAAGGCAGTTAAAATAAATAAATAAGCTTGATGAAGTGATAGAATTTTTCTGGAGGAGAGATCATCGGCAAATTCATTTTAGAAATATTTTTTTTTTCAAACCATGGCATCTTGTCTTTAAAAAGATGTTTGAAGTCTTTTAATTTGCCCCTTGGACCCATTTAAATCTAATTTCTAATCCCTTAGTCTCTGTAATCATATGAAACCTCTATTTTGGTATTATCATTTGAGTCCTAAGTATTTGCCAAATACATACTGTATCATCAAATATTTGTCGTATAGTTGTGATTAAGATGTAGAGCTCTCAAAAGAGGTTGATAACAGTTTAAACAACTTTGGAGTAAATTAAGGGATTTAAAGGATTAGAAAAGAGATAACAGATGTTAAATGTGTACAGAGGTTTTTTTTTTAAGTTTTGTTGATTTTAAAATACCTGCTACAAATACTGAAATAGAGGAGCTGTTCTTGCATGTTGTATTCACACTTTCCATTCTCCTGCATGCAAAACCAATTAAAAATCAGGTATCCCTGATACCATTCAGCGGGGTATTTTACCTCAGCAGGACATTTCATATGGTGAAGATAATAATGGCTGTGAACCACACTCCACCACTCAAACTCTCGATGAAGCTCACCTCTCTCCAGCGAGGTGGAAAGCAAACCTGCAGGCTCCCAAACCCCACGGTCTGCGCTAGGGAGTCAAAAACGTCCTTCGCAGTGTGGGTGTTCGTGTTCATCCTGCTTTAAATAAAGGCTCCAGGCCTTTATCCACTCACCCCGGCTGCGTTGGTTCCTTGTGGCGGGGAGTGCTGTGGAAACCCTTCCCCAGTGCCGAGGAGGGGGAAAGGAGGAGGATAGGATGGGAAGAAATGACCGGGTCTCACCTGGGATGGCAGCAGGCCACGACTCAGGCACGTTGCTGTACTGGGGGACTGGACAATGCTCACAGGGGCTGAAGTAGACATTAAAAACTAGATGAGGTTTCATTCCGTGTCCTTGGTAGGGGTTATTCTTTTGTTGAATTAGCGGGGGGTTATCTCACAAAGAGAGTTCAGGGCTGGGCCCTTGATTTATCTCAGAGGTCTAAAATTCTAAAAGCTCATACAAAAGCTTCTTCCCATAGGTTTCATTATATCCATGTGGAGAAGTGGGTTCTCAAACAGTGAGAGAGCTTCTCTCAGCCACGCAAGCGAGGCAGCTCTTCTTGTTCAGGCACTCAGCAGTTGTTACTCTATCTTATGGCAGCAGCCATAACGTGAGGGATGTTATTGCAGAAAGACGAGGTGAACAGTTCTTACCCGAAAATGCCCAGACTCAAAAAAGGCAAATAGAAATAAGCGTGTACAAAAGGCACCTCATTGCACCAAATGGTGACTGAGAGCGTCTGCATAGACAAGAGGGTTCTTCTTGGACGATCAGGATGAGGATCCTGACGGAGCTCCTACTCTGTTGAACACAATCCAAGATGAGAGCTGAGCGGTTTTGAACTTGGAAATAAAGTTCTTGCCTGGCAGCAGCTGGAAAAGCGTAAGACCACACCTGAAACGGTGTGTTTATACCAGGTGCTGTTTTACAAGACGGGCATCGGAGCAGTAGAAACAGAGCAGAAAAGAGCAACAAGTGTGAGAAGTGGCCTCAGGTGTTTCAGCAGGGAAGGGAAGTTAAGAAAACAGATGCTGCTCGTGTAGCAAAAACAGGAGGCAGACAAAAAGGACCGTGCAAGGCGTGAGATGCTGAGGAGCTGCGAAAAGCTGGACGCTCAAGGATGTGAGAATGGAACAAAAAGCTGGAGAAAGAGAAGACAAGATTTTCACAATGTTTCTGCCACACTCTCTCCCTATAGAGGGTAATTAGTATGAGGAACACAATAACCCACAATCGTCAGGCAGCCCTGGATGTGTTTACAACACAATGGTTTGCTGCGCTGGCAGGAGAAGCTGCATAGCCTCGTGGAAACCCCCTTGTTAAAATTCTCCCACCAAACTGAGCGTTATATGACAGAGATAAAATCAAAAATCTAATACATAAAATGCGTTTCAATTAGCAAGGGACATAAGAGGCGACCAAAAAGAGGTTCTTCATCACAACAGAAATAAAAGGAGAATAAAGGGAAATATAACTCCCATTATTAAAATGCAAAGGAGAGCAAATAAGCGATGACGCAGAGCCCACTGAAGTGTTCAACATCTCATTTCCTATGGCCTTCCCTCCCTTACCCCCTCAAAAAGGCAAGTTGTGTCCAGTTATTTATCAAAATTGATTTTTATAAGGAAACGGAAACTTCATCCAGGATAGCAAAATCAGGTTGCATTCCAGTATCATTCTGTTGGGTAGTCAAGCTAAAGGGGACACAGTTCAAGCTGAAGGGGACACAGTTCATGCTACAGCACCAAAGGAATGATTTGCCGTCACTCACAAGGCAACACTGAGCTGCCAACAGGACAAACTGTGTTACCCACTGTTGGATGAGGTGGTGACACTGAGATGAGATTTTAGACTCCTAAGCTGGGCTCTGCTCTCCACCCTGGGCAGGCAGTTAGGCATGGAAGTGATGAGGTCCTTTATTAGGGCTAGCTCACTGCCCCTGCTAAATTTTCTAGGTTTATGAGGTAGTCACACAAACAAGTTGCTGTGAGGGAGGAGAAGGTGTAAACTTTGTGTAAGTCACCTCCCTGCAATAACTGAAAGTGCAACAGTTCTTACTGTGAGATACATGCAGGAAAGTTTCCTCCTGGGAAACTAAATGAGGGGTAAACAGCCAGCCTAGGGAGGGAGAATTTACTGTGGGGAGAGGAGCAATTAAAAAAAGTCAGCTTAGAGGCACATTCAGACTTCAGCTAGCCAGCAGTAATGAGTTCCCGAACCCATACCCTTAGTGCCAGAATGCAGAGGAATATTTCTGAAGGACGTATTTTTCCCTACTGTGTTCAACAGGCTGTACTTTAGGACATGGTCTGTCAAAGGAACTGCATAGCTTAATTGGTGTCCCAAGGCTGTTTGTCTTCATTGCTTGATTAGGGTTACAAGTGAGCATTTAACTGGTAACTCATGAGTTACTTGACTAGGGCATCACAGCAGACACATTTCTGCCAAAAGGGAGTAGAAGGTGTGAGAATAGAGATGAAAAATTTTGGAGAGCCTGGAGTAAAACACCAGAACCACACTTTGACTATGAAAAAGAGAAAATTAAGCACCAAGGCTGATTTCCAAGGCAAGTAACTTGGAAGTTAAGTCAAGACCAATAGCCTTTGGACTGCATCCTGAGGAAGATGCATGCAGTAGTGTGTTGGAGGACTTTTACCCTGTATGCTTTGGACAAATCTGCGTTAAACTCGTACTTAAACAGCCTGTTTTGCTTTTCTTGCTTTTTTTTCCCTCCCCAGACCTCTGTGATATTATTTATGAAAACTAAGTAGAAGTCTTGTACTTTTGTTGTGATGCATTCTTGACAACCTGCTGTCAAAATCAGCCACCAAGAGCTTTTCCCAGTGGTAGATAGTGGGGACATGAAGGTCTTTTGGAGCTTACCTGTGGGAGCAGGGCTTTTCTTCACATTTTATTTTTTTTGCCAGAAGCAGGAGGCTAGTGATTGCAGCACCTTTTACTACAAGAGGAGGCAAATAGATCACAGAGGTGGCTGGCAAAGCAGAAAGCTGTTTTTTGCCACCCAGGATGTCTGGGTTGAAGCAAATGAGTATGCAGGAGCCTGGGGTGAACTGAGTGCTGAGGCTGCTGCTGGAGATCTGGTCAGAGGGGTCAAGGGAGCTCAGAGGGAGGCAGGCACCTCTGTCTGGGCAGAAAAATATCTCTCCAGGCTGTGCCAGCATAGACACTCAGCTCCTGGGCAGGCACCCTGGTGTGAACACCTTGTTGGAGAGATAAATCCCATGCATCCAGCTGTGGCGACATAGGCCCTGTCTCAAATCATGCTCATGCCAGCACCACCCCTTTTGGCCTCCCTCATAGTGCACATTCCCCTCTTCTCAGCCTTTTAGAGTCGTTGGGAGCCTTTCTATTGATTTCAGCAGATCAGGACTTGAAAGAGTAAATCTACCAGCAAACCCCCCATACTGGCTAGCATGGAACAATTTGGGAGGGTGCCATTTGCTGGAGCAATGTCCTCCAGGTGAGTTGTGCTCTGTGGGCATTCTATGGCCCCAACTAAATATTGTCATGCTTCTCAAACATTTCACCATGTCCTGATGAGATTTGTTGGTTACTGCTCTCTCTTTATCCCTTTTAAGCCAATGATGCCTGCAAATTTAGGTGGAGGTGGGGACAACAACCTTTTGCATAATATGAGGGGAAAAAAAACCTGCTGCACCAGCCCCTGGTGATCTGCAGTTTGTTTTATTGGATTTTGTGATATGAGATAGTTTGGCAACTGTTGGCCTGTCAGATTGAGAGGTCACTCACCAGCCTCCATCAGAGATTTGAAGGCACTGCAAGGAAACTCCTTGTGTCAATTTGACTCAATTTGCAAACTAATGAGTTAAGCCCTCCCAATGTGTTTAGGGTCAGCTCAGATCTATTTGGGAAATGTTTGACTATTAGCATTTAAAGCTTCAGACGTGCCAAGCCCCATTTCCCCCTCCTGCTTCCCAGCCCTCTCCAGGTTGCTCCCTCCTTTAATTTCCCTGCAGGTTTTAGAAAGGATGCATTAAATTAAAATCACTAGCTGTTTTGTGAGCAGTCTTTTGTGACCAGTAATGAATGTAATGAGTGAAAAAGGAAAGGAAAAACAGAATGATTAAATGATGCTGGGCTGTTTTTCACCCAGCAGTTTGCAATGTGACACAAATGGACAATTGGGGCTTTTCTTTTCCCATTAATTTGTATCTGTGTTTGCACTTGTCACATAAAAACCAGACTATTTACTAAAACATGAGGTAGGTAACAGATGCCACCTCCTTTGGAGCTGAACCTGGTTGACCTTATGTCTGATACTACAGTTGCGCAATGTTATCTTGGATTTTCTCGAGGCTGGACAGAGCCCCAAGCACTGTGACAGTTAGACTTTACTCTCATGTGCCTTTAGAAGGTTTAGTTTCTTGCCTTGTGTGCTTATTGTGTTTTATAAAAATCCGGCAGTCATTTTGAAACATTTTTCCTACAGGCATTGAAGTGTAGTCAGGATTCTGATTTTTTTTTTTCAAACTGCAGGCAGAACTAAGAGCTTTCCTTATGAAGGTGCATGTTGGGATTTTTCCTTGATAGATATTAATCAAAAGCTTTAGCAATTAATCATTTTCTGAGCCAGGGTGTGCTCTGAGTGTGTGTGCGTGTGTGTGTTGATTAAACCAAGTGTCTAGATCTGAAACCCTCAGATATCTATGTTCATTAGGCTGTTTTGGGACTATCCTGAGAAATAATTTCTGCCTACTCCAAATATACCGGATTCCTTCTTGCTGTTTTCTCGTTCCTATGAATCCCACAAAACAGCCCACAGCATGGGAACAGCCCAGATTCAGTACCCTAACTAAAGCAAAGCCCATACAATTATGTGTAGACAATTTAAAAACGAGGTGCTGTTGTATCTTGGTAGGATTTGCACTGAGGGTTTAGGCAAGAGCAGATTGGGAATTCTTGGAAAGTACCCAGTGAGACAGTCTAGCCAGAGCTCTTGGAAATGAATATGATAATGGCTAAATCGAAGTCTATAAAATTGAGTCTACAGGAGCAAGGGCACACTCCATCCACCCTTTCGCTAAGCGTATTTTTATAATGGGTGCACTTGTCACTCCTAAGGACCTAACAGGAGGCTGAATGAAGGACTGGTCTGGCTGAAGGAATCAACAGTCAAGGTCAAAATCCATACAGAACGCCTTTGCAATAATTCTCATGGGGACACAGAACCACAGTATTCAAATCAGAATTAGCAGAAATAAGCTGAAGCTGGCCAGAGTGTAATGGATTTCAAAAAATGAACTTGGATCCACAAAGAAATCAGGTCCTTTTAACATGATTGTTTATGGCTGCTGCACCATGCGAAATTATAGGTTCTGTAGCTCTGATGGGGCTCTAACGAAAGCCATCATTGCCAGAGACAAGTGACACATGCAGTCAGCCACAGTACTTTAGCAACAGGCAATCTTATCCTACTATTAAGTAAACTCTTCACCCAATTTCCATTTCAATTTTATAGCTGCTGCCGACACAAGTCATTAAAATGCACAAGTTAGCTTCGCAATTATTCATTCAAATAACACTTAAAATTGTAAAGGGTATTCTGGCTCTTGAACTCTCAGAGCTGCCATCCACACCTCACTGAAACGCGCCTTGAAAACACACCGATGAGAAAGTGGCCTTTCCATCCTAATTCGCCTCCGCTTGAAGATCTGTTTCTGTTCACAGGAGGAAAATGAACTCTCATGCAAATAAGGCAACAACGGTAAATACTTTTTGTTTTGTTTTTATTGAATGGGAAAACAAACTTTAATTTGAATACTAAACCATCCAGAATATCTAGCTGAAAACATGTTTTTATTATTTACATTCCTAGGTTTGGCTTGTTATGCTCCTGGCATATCTATTCATATCTCTTGCAATATTTTTTCATTTCATATATTAATATTTAATATTCTTTATACATTGTTCAACCTTAATGGTTGTCTAATTTCTGTTTTTCATCCACAGAGAAGCTATTAATTTATGAGCATATAGGGCAGTAAGTAATAATTTGCATGAATGCCTTGAGCAGATATGCTTCCATAGGCCTCCCATAGCATAGACTTTGGAAAGGGTGATACCATCTATTGGCCAAGCTTCAATGAACACTCTTTACAAGAAGAAGAAGAAAAAAAGTTTTTTAATCCATAAAGAAGTCTACTAAGTGCAAAATCAAGAGAGATGACAGGAACTGGATTGTTCCTAGGGTTTGTTTGGCTTTTTTTTCCCCCTCTTTATTAATGTGTTAAATATATTCCTGTGGTTTATAAAGCATCACAGAAACTGAAGTTTTCTGTACATCTTCAGGATTTACAATGAGCATTAAAAAAGATTCTCAAAGACTGGCTGGCCTGCAGGGACATCCCCACTCCTGGTGTTCCCAGCCACAGTCTGGGACTCTCTTTTCAGAAGATCAGTGATAATTTACACCCTGTGGTAAGACTAAATTCTGAGTCCTTCTTCCACAGACAGATGTCAATGTAAAGCACTAATAATGCTTACCATGTATTACTGTCCCCAAAAGACGCAAATGAAGCAAATAATGGAATTTATTTTGCATTCTGTTGAGTATGGGGTGGAGAAAAAAACATTGTTTGTTGGTTAAGTGCGTGTCTTCTGTCTTCACATACAGCTCATTAGAGCATGTGAAACTGCTTGCTCTGAATAACTTCATGAATGAAAAACATTTCTGATGGGAGATCCTTCTATTGGACAGTACGCTCAAGGAAATGTTAAAATTTTTGCAGGCACACAGTATCAGCAGTGTTTTCTATGTGAAAGTGTTCAAACTTTGACTTCAACTTGTTTAAGCCACCAAGTTCTGATTTCATTTTTTCAGTGCTTTCCTGTATTACAATTTAACAACAAAAAATTGAATGGAATATTAGAAAAAGTTTGAATAAATTGTTACGATATTAATATTAAAAAGATTTTGGCTTTTCTTTTTAGTTGTGTAAAAAAAGGTGTAAAAATAGCTCTATCATTTGATATTGCAGTGTGATCAAAGCACATTTCAAAAGGTTGGACTTTCTTGTGGAACAGAAAGCCTGTATTTTGGCAAAGTTTACCTGGAAAGTTGAAGCTCTCTATAAAGTGTAGATACAACTGAGTAGAGTCCTGCAATCAGCAAAGACCCCCCAACACCGTGCAGGGATAGGAAAGGAAGAAAATGCCTGGTATCCTCCAAGGTTGCCCAAGTGCATTTTCCCATAATACTCTTTTTGAGCAGGGAGGTTGATCTGTACATTTCTGCTTCCATTTTAACAGTGGGAAAAGAGTCCTCTCCACCAAGCAGAAGTTACTGCAGTATCTCCTGCAAAACATCTTCTTTGCCAACAGACATTTCCCAAGCCTTCATTTAAAGACATGTTCTCTTATGGCTGGACTCCATAATTTATGCGGAGCTCACAAAAATACAGTGACAATGCATGTGCGTTTAATCTTGGCTTGCTTTACGGCAAGAGTGCATTCAGGCAGAAATACATGCATCTTTTTCTTCAGTCATACGTCATGGTAACGCCAGTTCAATTAGACTCAATGACCTGAATGGTCTGGTCAGGTGCACGGGGGTGACCAAGCAGAGCCCGGCCCAGGGAGAGCTCAACACCCAGCGCCTGGTCCCAGCTTTTCTACCAACCAAGCAGCTCTCTGGGCCTGAGATGTACATCTTCAGGGCAGAGTCAGTGGGGTGAAAAAGGAGGTTTTAGGGTGCTGTTTGTCTGACCTACCCCAGACTGCTCTATTAGCACCCCTTACAATGCCAGGTGTACCCTCTTGCCTCCACTAGTGACAAAGGTGTGGAGAGACCAGGAATCACGCTCTCTCTCACTTTGTCTGATAAGATGATGTTTGTTAACCTCCTTTCCCAAACATTTTAACCCAATTTTCCTGGCACTTGGGCACTGGAAGAATGTAGAAATCCAGAAGTAAAGGCTTGATTTAGTTGCTTAAGCGGTTCTGCCTGGTCTCTCAACTGGGTTGAGAGAGGGTTCACCAGTTTCAAAAGGTACAGCTCTGCTGATTTTGACATTTTGCCTGACTGGAAGTCCATTAACTAAATTATACTTAGCTTTAAAAAAAAAAAAAAAAAGTACTCCTCTGTGTTAAAGACTTTTTTTTTATTGTTTGACTTGTTTGACTCGTAAAAAAGAATGAGTACATGGTAGAAAATGCAGTTGAAAAAAAAATATCAAATGAAAATTTATCTTCATAGTCATTTTCTACTCAATTTCCATGGTTGAAGAACTAAAACTCTAATATTAAAGTTCTAAATTAAGCTGTGTATATCAGTGTACTAATAGTACTTGGTAGCATGTATAATAATCTGTCACATTGCTTTTCCAACTAATCATTAATGAATTAATGAAAGGATTTTTCTGGTTTTGTACTGTGTAACATAATGAGATATACAGTATTTAAGGCTTTCAAAGATTTAGGACTCTATTAATGAAAAATAATTATTATCCTACAACAGTAATTAAGTATAATTTGCACGGAACTAACATTTTCTAATCCGTAAACATTAGCGATGTCAACAGTTCCTCATGGAGCTGTTAACTGCTCTGCGACGTTTTTTAAAGGAAGATAAATGGGCTAATGCAGTGGCAAAGGGGTCCGTGGTTCGGAAAACCGGTAACAGCATCAAGGTAGAAGGGTTCTGGGCAGACCTGGAGGGGCACATCGCTGCCTGCAGGTGCCTATCTACAGCTTCAGGTGCCTAAATAACTCTGGTCCTCAGACTTAGGCAAAACACAAAAAGAAGATGAAGCACGTGCCAGGGGTGATTTGCAAGGTGAAAAGCAAAGCAGTTTTTTGCACCCACTATATGGATCCTGGGGACTCAGCGGAGCCTTTTCTTGTGCCGAAAAAGTGCTGACCGAGGGCAGCGCTAAGGGCAGGTGCCGGAATGGGATTGATTTACGAGGGCTTGACAAGCTGCTTGTTAAGCAGTCTGCTTTCGCTGAGGTTTTCCCAGGAATACCCTGCCTTGTCCCTGCTGCAGGCTGAGAGTCCGTCCCATGCCATTTATGGTGACTCGCTCGAGAGGCAGCGTATGGTTAAACTGCGGTAACTTGGTGGTGGTCATGCGCTAGTTGACATCAAATTACAAGGAGTAGAAACTACAGTTTTGTCTCTGTTTTGACACAGCCAAGGCTCACCCACTCCGTATCACTGCTTTTCAGCACAGGTGTGCCAAACAAGCATCAGTTCTGCCTGTATCTCCCTGGACCGAACTCACTTGCAGAGCCATGAATAGCACCCACAGATCCCTGTTTGCAGGGCTTCTCTATGGCCTAGCAGGTAGTAGACACCATAAACTACCGCAGCTGGAGTTTTTTAGCTTTTTCTGCATGGCTGGGTGATAAAGAAGAGCAGATTTTACTTCTGCCAGTAACTTTTCTAGCTAAAATATTAGTGATCCATCTTGTGGATAGGAAAGTCTAGAAACAGCGAGCCACAAAATTCTTCAAAATATCCTCTCCTTTTTTTTTTTTCTTTACTTGCAATTTTAAAGGCCTAAAATTGACAAATGTTACCTCAGACAAGCTTGAGGTTATAAACCTCAAAAGAAAGAGAACATGGCAGCGTGGGGCAAGAGGAGAGAAGATGACTCCAGAGGCAGGGAACTTACAGGTCATGTAAGCCTGGTCCTGCTCACGCTGCACTCCAGGCTTGCCATGCAACCTTAGGCAAAACTGTACTCTGTAAGCCTATGGAGACCAACACACTTTAAATTGCATTACCAGCAGCTGAATGCTTGACTTTACACTATAAGAATTTACACCATATTTTGGAGATTTGCGTGCGGTTTTGAAGGCACCGCTGATTTATAACCATGTGATGTACTGCAAAGGTCAAATTAATAACTGACAGGGAGGCTACTGGAACAGAAGACTGAATAGAATTTGTGATTTTATAATCTTGTGATATGTTAATTTTATGTCTTTTATCTATGTGCATTTTATTAACAGACAACACTATGTTTGCCTCGCTGCTTCCTCAGTGAGAAGTGCACGGTGAGGGAAGAAGAGAAGGCTATAGGAGGTTTGGAGGTTGATTTAATTTTTTAGCTATAATTCAAGGTGGATTAGAAAATAGCTTGTGAATAGATTTTCCCTGAACGTTCAAAGTAAGTTTTGCAGCCTGGGAGTGAAGATCTGAAATAATCTAATAAAGAGAAATAACAGGAATAAACAATTTAACCAGTTTTAAGATGGACTTAAACAATACTGCCTTTCTTCTTCAGTCTCCTGGGCTTTTTGGATGACCTGCCTCCCCCTTTTGCAGCTTGTCAGTATTATGTTTGCTTAGCCTCATTCCCCACATCCATCAGGGCCCTCACACGAGCTGCGCACAGGAAAGGACATTTGCATGCTGTCCTCCACCCCCTTCCTACATTGTGCTGATAATCTGGGATCCTTCCAGCACCTTTTGTCATCACTCCTAGGATGCTGTTCCTTCCTCCCTGCTCATCTACCTCCTGCCCTCCTTATCAGTCAGAAAGTCAATTTGTGTGTATAAACTGATATAGTAAAAAGGTTGCTCTCAGTTTTCTGGAATAAATTTTTTTCATACATTTTAATCAATGTCTACTTTAATCCTCATAGAAAAAATAATCTGCTATTCTGTATAAGAGGAACAAAACCAGAAAAAAAGGAGTGTTTAGAAGCTAAATAATATATATATATATATGTATATATCATTGGCTAGACAATCATAGAGACTTTTTAAAAAAATCTTCTAAAAGTTCAAAGTTTCAAGAATAAAAGTGTGATCTCCCTGAAGTTTTTTGTGTTTCATCCTGTTCTTTAACCAAACTTCCCAGGGAAAAAAATAATAATCTATTCTGGGAGTAGATGCAACATATATCAATTAAGGGCCTTTATTCTCGAGTGTCTGAGTGGGGAAGTTCAGATGCAACCAATGAATATTTGACTGTAGCTTTCATATACTATAGCGGTGGCCCCTGCAAAACATGGTTATCTGATAGACAGGAACTATTTCTGTATTATAGACACTCTTCTTGGAAGCTTTGTGTCTTACAAGTGTATAGCGAAGCATAAGTTCACTGATGTGTGTTTTATAACATAAACTTAAATTTCAAACTTGTTCACCAACATTAACTGACAGTGCTCTTTTCATTTTCCTCTTTCTACTTGCGTTTAAAAGGAGATGCTGAAGCTAATAAGGGGAAATTGCCTCTGCATCTTATCCATGGAACATTTGCTCCCACTTATTCCCGCCAGTACAAGCCCAGGGCTGGCCTCACTTTGCACAATTGGAGGGACCAGCACGCTCTGCCCCTTCAGGGCCACGGTTTGACTCCCTACGACGGAGAAGTCGGATGCAGATGCAAGCGTACACATCTGTAGTGATGAGCAGGATCGATGAGAGCATTAATTCCTCCAGTTGTTTAATGCAGTGGACGTGTTTCTCTAGAGAGCTGAGTTCAAATTCAATTTAGATGACAAGTCAAAATGATGGTGACCATTTTTTTTCCTCCCAAGGAGATATCTATCTACCTCCAGCTACCATGACATAATTGGCAATATCTTCTCAGGACAAATCAGGTCTGAGATTGATAGAGACTACTGGGCACTGAACCTAGAAGCAAGGCTGCCTGCACCATTCACTACTCCAACTGGTACTACTAGTTCCATATAAGCATGAAATTCATACACTATACCTCCAAATAATGGATTCATTAAAAAACAGACATAATGTCTGCTGGAGGGGTTCAGACCTGCATCCATGTTAATGCCAGGAATTCTTCTGTTGGTCTTAAAAGGGATCTGGAAACTCAATAATGGGTACATTTAAGCCAACCATTTTTCAAAACAACCTACTAACTTTTAGGGTTTCTTCATTTTACCTGCAGAAATGTGTAGGAGCATGCTCCTGACCTTCATTCCCCAGTCATCTGCACCAGGGATTTGAAGGCACATTTGAACATAGATTTGTATGTAGTTTGAGCACATGACCTTCCTTTTGGTGGGCCCCCGGGCAAGGGAAGGGGAAGAGGTGAGTGTGTGCGTGGCTCCTTCCCCAGTCAGGACTCCCTCAGGATGTATGCCCAGATCCGAAACCAGGAGCACCTCCTTTCTCTGAGGCCACTTCGCTGTTCCAATTTGGGAATGACTATGGCGCTGAAGCTCCGAAAGATTTCAACCATGATGTTGAAGTCCTTTGTATCAAGTGCTGTTATCGAGATGCTTGAAGTTTCCTAAACTAAGAAAGCTGCTAAAGCAAACAACAGAGGGGTTTGGGCTCACCTCAGGCTGCAGAATTTTCCTTTCTTTTAAGCAGTAAGATGAATACTCGTCCTCCTTACATGCAGCCCATATCTCAGCTGCACTTATGGCTCTGCTCATCATTACTGAGCCAACACTCAATGTCAAACTCCGTGTGGATGGAGCCGAGCAGGGAGGGTAGAAAGTTTACCTCCTCGAGTTACACACTTCTGTCAGTACCTGTTAAAAACCATGTTTTATTCACTATTCGCATGTGGAGAGACTTTGAAAGGAGTCTTAGCATATACTAGCAACAAAATTTAATCTTCAACATTCAGCTCCCCCTCTGAATGAAAGACTATGTCATCTCTGGGTTCAAGAATATTAAAAGATGTGAATTCTTAGCTCTAACTAAAAAGGACATTTCCCACCTTGTCTCTGTTTCGATGTACAAGGGTTGTGCTTAGCGATTCAGTAAGACCACCTTGACATTTAAACATATGTCACTCACTTCAAAAATGTGTCTAGCCCTCCACCCTCCTCAACCCCCTGGCCTCTATGAAAAGGAAACTGAGCCTTTTAAGGGCATCTGTCAAATGTCAGGCAAGCATGCATAATCTGCAGTGTGCTCCCAGGGTAACTGCTGAATAGTTGCTGCTAAACCCTTCTGAAACTAAGGAAAGAGCTAGACCTGTTGAAATGAAGTACAAAACAGGAGGAACTTTTAAAAACCATTTGTTGGTACAAATGCAGAGACCTCCGCTTTGAAGGGCATGGGTTTGTCACTAGTGGCGGCAGACTACAGCTGCGCGCATTCACAACACCGGCTGTCGTAATTAATTTTTTGGCAATCGTTGCTGTGAAGAGAAAGTTACAGAGAATTAAGCTAGCACAAAGTATGCACCATCGGAAGAGGGGAAAAAATATTTAGTGAAGCCTTTGGGAAGATCCAAATTAAGCTTGACTTAGTACATCCTGTAGCTTATTAACCTGAAACTGTGAAATTCTTGAGAGAATGCGGATAGAGTATGCACAGAACAATTGCAAGACTTCCCTTTCTATTGAAATGAAGTGATTACGTGTATCACTGTAGCACGTAAATGACAGAGATGTTGAGAAACTCAGCATTTCCAAGATAATAAAATAAATGGGCAGAGGAAGTTTTCCTTAGCTCATAATGATTTATAAGGCAAACTAGTAGCCTTCTAATCTGTTATTCTTGGTAACAGTTCCCTTCCCACCCAAAGATGTATTTATATATGCAACGTATCCAGTAATATCCAGTCAGAAGCTGAATGATTTATCTCGTGGTCTGCAAATTACATTAACAACTTAATTAATAACTTAGATATAAAAACTGTGTATGTCAGAGCAGTATGTCATGTAATCAATGGCAACAAATCATTTTCGCTGGTGTTTAATGATTCTTTCAAGAGAGCGAATCTATAAAAACAGAAGAGTCAATCAATGAGGAGGTTGCGTATATTGTCTGTCCTGTTTGCAGACTTGAAAACTAAGGTTGCCTTTATTGTTTAAATTTTAACTATTGGAAATCAATCTCGGGACATAAACAGAAAGGAAAAAAGTATTAATGGCCAAAAAAAAAAGTTGGTATCTGTAAAATCTAGTCAGAATTGCCAGCTTCCCAGGTATTGCTAAATGCTGATCACATAAAACGTTTATGAAACCATTATCACTTGCACAAAAGCACAAACATGGGCAGTACATTGAAAAATTATCTTTTGAAAAGGGAGTGCTCTTCCCCCAAACTATAATGTACAACTCGGACGGGTCCTGCAAAATCAATGAGCTTTCCTGACAACCCCAGTTCATTTCCAATGCCTTCTGCTGAAAGCGTTAGTCAAAGCCCACCTCATTCATTTTCGGGAGCAAAATAAGGCAACACATTTGCGCAGGGCATCGGTTCTCTTTCATTGACTGACTCTGGATGAGCATTTGCTCAACGTGTTTCTGTAGGAAGGCGATCTGAGCACAGGGGAAAAAGCTCTTATCGAGCAACCGCTCTAGACTGCCAGGTTCCTCCTTGTTTTTTGGCAACGCGCTTTTCCACTTGCACTGACTCATTTCAGTCAAACACCTCATTCAGAAGTCAGGGCTGTAATTCAGGAAATGCTTTCATGTTGTTATGACAGACAGATTTTTTTATTCATTTTTCACTCCAAGATGGAAAGAATGACTGCCTTCTGTGTAGCTCGGAGGCACTCAGAAGCTTTTTTTAAAAAAAGAGAGAATTAATAAGGACTTCATGCCTTTTCTATGCTATCTATCTGGAAAAACCAGCTTTTAGCTGCGAGGCCCAGGAGGAGAGCAGAATATGGAGCTCCAGATCCACACAGTCACTGAAGTACACGTGAGTGGGATTCATCTTTCCAAACTTAGATGGATGTCTGCAGTGCCCACTCCTGGGATGGTTATCCCACTCCCTACTAGTAGTGGTAAGAACTAAGCACCTGTAAGGTGTACTTCAACAGACTGTTGTCAGAGGTCAACATGAGGATGAAGTAGTCTCTTCCAATGGACTCTAAACGGTGGCCAGTTCAGGTGGAGAAGTCTAAGTTCAAGATGTCTATGAGTGTTCACCTCAGCGCCTCTTGTTTGCCGGGAGCTTTACAGTCCTCAATGCCTTTTGTGTATCTGGCCCATAATACCTCAGCGAAGAGCAGGTATGGCGGACCTCCCTGATTATGCTGATCAGGAGGGCAATCTGCAACGCTCTCCTGTGACGCACAGAGAACAAAGTCGAGCCTTCACCGACTCCCAGCTCCACCCTGTCCCCTGCCTCCCTGCTTGCTTCTGGCCATGGAGGGTATTATAGCTTGAGCAGCTACGGAGTAATAATTACTATTTGTGTGCATTCTTTTCATTGCCTTATTTTTTAGAAGCTACGCTTGATCTTGTTCAAAGCGTGACGCACAGAGGATAACAACTCCTGGGACAAACAAATGGCACTGTTTAGCAGCACAAGCCTCACTTTCCAGTTGCATTTGTATGTATTTATACACTTCCCAAGGCAAAGCTGGAAACCAACTTTAGCTGTGCAGTGACAAGGTTGGAGGGAGGTATTGAGGGCAGGAGGGAAGGAGAACAATAAGATTGTAGATACCTAGAACAGGGACCATACGGTCAGACAAGAATAACCCATATACACCAAAAGCCAGAGACAGCTGAGGATCAGTTACACGTTGAGCCTCTAATGATCTGCTTACATCAAAAGCCCTTTCAAGGCGCAGCAACGTACCTGCCCTGCCAAGGCTCCTGAGCTACGGGATAATGTAATCATCCCTACAATATCCTTTCTCTTTTGTGAGTAGTTTAAGCAAAGAAAAGCCACCACTGACTCTAGTATTAAGCCTCATCTTGAACAATAACTAGGAACAATAATGCCACCTTATTTGCTAAAATGTGCTGTGTGTGCGTACGCAGAAAGACTCTACCTGGGATACTTGGGCATTCCTTGCACAGCTTCATTATTATTTTTTTTTTTAATTTTTGATTTCTGGTGTTCATTGTGTAGTTGTGTGGGAGCTGGGGAGTAATTCTCAAATCGGTTGAATTCATCTTATTTGTTTCACAAGCAGGTATTTAGATGAGCTTTGTCTCCCTAAACCTCTTAATATAAAGAGTAAACTAGACTGCCTGTGAGTGTATTGACTGTGTTAAGAATGCTGGATTGTATTGCAAAGGAGTTCAGGCCTGTAATGTTATCACTCAGCAGGAATGGATCCCATCAGAAGGCACATGGCGTGCCATGACGTAGCCAGCCTTAGACCACAAAAGCAGACTTTTCTCTGTGAATTAGACAAACCACACAAAAGGCAACAATAGCTAGCATAAACACTATTTAATACTATTCACAGGCTATTGAAGAGATGGGCGTTGACTAAGAATTGCAGCAAAGCCAGTACATTGTTGTCAGATGAAAGGACGCCTAATGAACAGGAAGCATCATTTGAGCAGGCTGACAGTAACCATATAACTGCAGGATTGTGGGACTGGCATTTACCCCATGGGTCTTTACAGTCAAAAAAATAAAGAGAAATTAAAGCATAAGGAATCCTTTTTTGTAGGCACTTAAAGCCCATAAAGCAACACAAGAAAGCGTACAATTGTCTTTTCATGATTTGTCTGTGCTTCAGCTAATCGCAAAAAAGAACTTTTGGGGTGCAGTAACTATAGGTTCTGTGTCATAAAATAAACCCTTCAAACAATAGAAGATTTGGGTATTTGCAAATTGTCCCAATTGAAATAAGAGCTACATTTTTTTTTCCCTCAGCTATCTCAAACTAGATTCTAGCAATGGCTCCCTTAGTAATGTCACGATGACAAACACTTTTGTACTTGCCCCAACAACCAGGCTAAATAAATGCTCTTGCAATGGTCCTACTTTATTTGCTAATGCGTAACAGTAGAAGGAACCTAATTAAACAGATTCCCTTTTGATACAATTATTCCAACTATGTTCTTCCATCCCCATGATCACACACAGAAAGTAGCTTCACATTGTTCCTGCTTTGTGTTTTTAACCTTTTAAATCACGCAAGCAAGATGCTGAAATTCTTTTCTGGCGAGACAGAAGGGACTCAGGTTCTCAGAGAACAGAGGTCTGAGAGTTGAATTTTGTTAGTGAGAGTTTTTCTGAGTAAGACCGAAAATATTTTAGGACTGGCATGTTTCAAAATGTTCTTCGGGAAACTGAATCTGGGATAGTGTCCACAGAAAGACCTTCAGGCCACTTAGGCCTGTTATTTGGCAAAAGGCTGAAAGGCTGTGATGAATAGTATTGTGGCCAGGAAGAGGATATTATTATGTTCTGAAACTGAAGAACTGGTTCTATGCAGTGTGCCACTGCCCAAGTAGGGACAGTGGAGTTATATATATGTGTGTACATATATATATATATATATACACGCACATGTGTGTATATACATGCACATATGTATCTATACATGCACATATATGTACACACATATATGTGTATATATGTGGACAGGAAGATCAGCTCCCGTACTCTTGATTTCTCAGTACCTTACCCCATTAATACAGCAACCGGTGCACAGAAGGGCTGCAGGGATGATGGATGTGTATCTCTTTACTCCCACTTTTGGACGCTTCAACCACAGAAAGCCCCAAGCCCAAATTTTTGGCACTGGCAGCATGAATAGGAAGAAAAGCAAGTTTCGAGTAACAAAGGAGTATATCTCGTATCATGGTTTAGCCCCCTTTTCCGCTAACCCCTATCAGCTCTTTCAATAGTTGCACTGTAATACACTTGCTGAAAAGAAAGAGAAAGCAGGTGTCGAGGGAATGAAAACCTAAGATCCTTTTCCACATGAAACAGCTGTGAAAAGGCAATCCACGTTGAACTGTGTTTCAGAAGATTCCAGCTAAATTGCCCCCTTAAGGATTTCATTTTCTTTACAAAAATTCAACTACTTGAAAATTAGTTCTACATTAAAAATTCTCTGAATGAACAAATGAGGGATCCAGCCAGCTCCTGACTCACTATCAGCCCAATTTACCTCTCCCACACAAACCTTTTGATATGTTCTGAATTAGAGCATTGGTTATGCAGTTGACTTTATACGCTGTTTATTAACTGGCAAGAAGGAGACCAAAAGAAACACTCAGATTATAGCACACTGTGCCATTACACTGTTTTTAAACATCCCCTTTATGTTTATATAAATATATTTAAACATACATTAAAATACAGAGGATGGTTTTCACCAAGAGAGTCAGAGTGACTGATCCGTCTAGTTCTAGAAATATGTAAGATATGATTACAAAAATTCATTGAGCTTGAGCTGGTAAGTTGGTGAGTTAACGTTTAAAGGGACACAGCTAAGATTTTCTGGGCAGCATAAACCGAGTAGGATGTGTGTGAGGGCAATCGGATAAATAGCTGATTTCAGCTTTAACCACTGAGTGACTAGTATAGTTTATCACACATTTAAGGCTGGAAAGGAAAAACAAAAAGAAAGAAGAGAAATAGAAGTTTAATTAAATGCCACGGATGCAGTATAATGCAAATCTCACAAATAGAGCATAATTGGTTTAGCAGAGAGATCCAATGCCATAAATAACCATTCATAATCATATACAATTAACATATCAATAGTTCTTTTTTGGAGTTATAGTCCATAAGCTAAGTTAGTTCTTCACTAGAAAACTCTGGCAAAACCAAGCTGTTAATTAAACCCTTTTCAGAATTTGGTGCCACATTTCGACTCCTCCACAAAAAAGTCTGAACCTATTATAGTGTCCCTCTTTTTCACAAGCAGAAGAATGCATTTTTTTGCTTATTTAATGCCACATAAATCTTACAGAGAGGAGAAACCCAGAAATCTCAAGCCTTTCCACTACAGCTGCCTAGAAGAGTTTTCCTGTGCCTATACTGGGACAGACAATGCAGTAGAGCCAAGACTTCAGCTTTTTGCGTGGCATTGAACAGAGCTTGTGCCTGATTCAAAAAGACTTCATGACAACCTGAAATCATCTTAAAAGAACCCAGTCCCAGCAGAGGGTTTATGTACTTTAGGTGATAATTACAAGAATAGGTTAAATATCCTCTTTTCCTCTGAATTAATTAGTGTCCCTCTTCCGTGTATATTAACAATAATTCAATCCTGATCTCTCAGCAAAAGAAAAGAGCTCATTAAAAAATGGCAAAGAGCTTGCCAGTTACCTGCAAAAATGCGGAGAGCTTTCTAAGTACTCCCAAATTAAAGGGGAATTAGAAAAGCTTTAACCAGTTGCACAAAGGGCTGAAATTTTCACCTCAAAATCGCTTCAAAGAAAGGTGGCTCTCCAAGCAGCTGGAGTCCCTGCTCTGCTTTGAACAGAAGACGTGCAGACAGGCTTGCTTTCCAACTTTGTGCCTTTCCTGGGGTTTGCCTTTATCATTAACTTCACAAAACATGACTCCACAAAACAAACAGCGTCCCCTTCTTGACCGGCTGCTCCTCAGGCCGCTCTGGACCTTCCTCCACCCTGGCTCCTCTTTCTGTCCCCCTCCAAAGGCCTCTCCTTATTGCCTGATCAGTTCCCACTTCAGCAGGTCTCCACTGTCTCTCTGGAGACTTCAACCATCAGAGGGGAAGGTGACTAAATGGTCTCTGTCCCTGCCATGCTGCTCACTTCCCCCTTATTCGGCCCCTTGTTACATGAGCATGTAAGGATGCTGGTTTGGCTTTTTTTAATTTAACTGGTATGTTATCTTTTAATGAGGACTCCACCGAAAGGCCTGGGAGCAACTCTATGGTCCTGCAGGTGACAGCATTTTATTTCCATATCCACACATTTTCAACCTCACCTACAAATCAGTCAGGCATGAGACACATCCATATTTATCATCCATTATAACAACAAAGTTTATTATCAGGGAGTGTAGCAATAGGATGAGGGTTAACGTTTTTAAACTGAAAGAGAGTAGATTTAGATGAGATATTAGGAAGAAATTCTTTACTGTGAGGGTGGTGAGACACTTTGCCTAGGGAAGCTGTGGATGCCCCATCCCTGGAAGTGTTGAAGGCCAGGCTGGATGGGGGCTTTGAGCAGCCTGGGCTAGTGGGAGGTGTCCCTGCCCAGGGCAGGGGGTTGGAACTAGATGATCTTTAAGGTCCCTTCCAATTCTATGATTCCATGATTATTAAAAATACTACTTTTTGAGCTGGCACTCACCCCACCACAAAGAGCATAAGGACACCAGGATCCTCCCTCAAAGGAACAATGTCAAGCTCCAGCATCAGGTATGTTTTTAAAAGAGGTGATGCCTTTCTTGTCCACTGAATGTTGCTATGTTATCTACAAATCAGCTTAAACACAAACGATGGGACAGATATCATAGGAGTTATAAAGCATTTTCTGAGCAAATGTCCCTTCCGGACTCTTTGTTGAAAAGAAATAGGACTCCAAGACAAACTGAATAATGAAATGTCACCTTTTACCCCCTTAATTCTAATGCTATACTCGGGTCTGTGGGCTTTCTTACCAACATTTCATTAACAATGCTGTGGGAGGAATCGGGAGGTTGATTGATGGGACCAATGTTGCACTAAGCTAGTTGATTATTTCATATTGGATGTCATACAAAGATATCTAATGGCACTTAAATCATTAGCTAATGTAAAACAGAGAACATTTAAATCATGAGATAATGGGAACAGAAGCTGTACTAGTGCTTCCTAATCTCTCAATCAGACGAACTTTCAAAACCAAACTCTAAATCCAGAGTTTCCAAATTCTCTCATACCAGTTCAAAACCGGCAGGCATGGAAAAAACAGCCTGCTAATCAACAGCCTTATAGCCACAGATCTATGAGCTTAATCACTTGCTAGGACTTGATGACATTCCTCATTAATTTAATGTGGCTTTTATCTTCAGAAGCAGAATAGCACATGTAGTGGAATTTATTCCGCACACCTGTCTGCTGGCTCCGCACCGTGTGTACTCCGAGTGCGAACGAGGCCCCATGGGCAGACCTTAGTGGCACTGGAAACAGCAAGTGCCAATGTAAATAACAGCTCTGCTTCATTTTGAGCACAGGCACAAGTCCTCCACCCACTGGTGTCATGCGCAGAGAACGTGGGCACAAGCTTTTCTTCAGGTGAGGGCATGAGGAGACACCTGGGAAGTACTACAGGGGAAATCTGGATCCAGAAGAGGAATGAGGGTGCCAAGCGCAGACCTACGGGGAAAGCAAACTTTGATGCAGGGCATCACTTCAGGGGCTGATGGGACTTGTGGAGGTGAGGAGAGGAGAGGAGAGGAGAGGAGAGGGAAAGGGAAGGGGACAGTTTCACTGCTAGCTACTTTTTACAGCTACTTGAGCTACCCAAGCTCTGATTTTATACTCAAATAAGTGTTTCCCCCTCTCCTGGACCACTCAGAGCCTTTATTTTGTTGCACCTGATATGTGGGCAACACAAGAGACTCCTGCTTCTGCTGCCTCTAACAAACAGAGCTATTCAACGAGAGCCTTTCGACATCCTAACCCTCGCTCTGGGACAGGCCATTTTAAGCACTTCTGTTCAGACCTTCCTTTTGTCTTAACTTCCTTTCCTCCTTAGGATTTTTTTTCCTTTTTTTTTTTCTTTTTTTTTTTGTCCCCCCAAAAGACACTGCACAGTCCAGAAATTCCCTGCTCCTTGTGTTGCATGTCTGGAATCCTAACAAGTCAAACCACAGGAGTTAAGCCAAAAATTTGAATGGAGACAATTAAATTCTTCAACACTTGCAAAAATTAAGGAGTCATAATTTATACCAACTTTAAAATCTACCCCATCTGTTAGTACATTTCTAGCAATGTGATTTGTCACAGTAAAAAGTAATTAAATGAAATGTATAAAACCGAGTCTCATACTGTTTTATGTATAAAATATATTTTATTATAATTAGTCACCTGAATAAAGGATGATGAAGCAATTATAAATGGCAACACTTACAGAATTTAAACACACAGATGATGTAGCGCAAGCAAAATATTCTCTCCGTAAAGAATCGATTCGCACAGAATATTTAAATGGGAAAAACTGAGTTTTATTTAGGTGATCCGATTGTCTTCAAGAAACAGAAAGTTTTGCGGAGGGAGAGCAGTTATGTACAATGTTGGGGCCTGATTCAGTCAATTAAAAGGCTCCTGCTGATTTCAGTGGCTTTCAACCAGCTTCCTCAGCGTGCCACTATGCTGAAGAGCTCCCTCACTGAGCCAATAGAAGGAATCAATGGTCTTTTACACTGAGAGAAGAATAACCCACCCGGATTAAATTGATCTCACTGGCTCAACTATGTAAAAAGTTCACATTAAAGCTGCCCATTATCATATGAATAAACAAACCTTTCTAATGCTGCTATTGTTTTTGCCATTTCCATGTTGTTTTGTTGTGTTGTTTGTTTTTGGTTTTTTTTTTTTCTCACTTGACACTTGCAGACACACCTGTAGTGTTTTATTTCTGAGAAAACAGAAAGCTCTTTGGTTAAGTGTAATACTTTCAGCTGTGAGGAGGTGTTATTGTTTGTGGGCACAGACTAAAGAAGAAACCATGAGAAAAAAAAAGAACGTTAAAAATATAGTACTAAACCCAGATATAGTGAAAATCTGTTGTGGGGAGGGGTGGGTGTGCGTGAAACGGGGTTTATGGCATAAGCAGAAACAGCAGTAAAAGCAGAGAAAAAAAATGGACACCCAGAGTGGGAATGATGAGGGGATCCATTTCTAACCTGACTCAACCAGAAGATGACTGTCCTTGTCCGTCATTTAGCGAGAGCCACTGGTAGTTACCAACCTGCTTTCTCCAACGGAGCAGCTCTCTGCAGCCTCTCAAAAGAAACAAACAATCAGACAAAGCCATTTAGGGTCAGAACAGATAACAATGTCTGTCCATCTTTCTAATTTTAGAATGAATTTCTAACATGTCTTGGAAACTTAAACCTCCTCCTTCCCCTTGCTGCAGCTAGAGTCTCTTAAGTTTTCTTCTGCTTTGGGGCAATGAGGATTTTGTTTATAATGTTGAAAAGTCAAAATCCAAATAACTTTTATTTGAATTCCTGGAGGGATTTTTTTCCCCCTTATTAATGTCTCTTTAACCAAGACTTTAAGTTATGGAAATCTAAGTTGCCAGCTTTATATTATGTTTGTGCATGCTCTTTATTTCTTTAATCAACTCTTACTTCTGTGATGTAGGAAAAGGACAAACTACAATAAAGAAGAATCGATTTTTCCAGAAAGTAGCACATAAAAAAGCATTAGTGTTCCTTGCCATTTTTTTTAACCTATATATGCTCAAAATCTAGCTACTCAGTATTTCCCACAGCTAAGAGCACTGTAGCCCAGAGCATCGCTATATTGACCCCTAAGCAGAAAAAGAATAAGTGACGTTGTTCATAACTCAAACATCACTACCATATTTCCCTTCCAACATTTAAAAATAAAAACCAGAACCCCAAAGCCTTCATTATTTAAGTTAAACAATGAAATTGTTACTGTGTCTCTTGAAGCCCTGCTTTGCTCCCAGTGTCTGAGGACATCTTTTTTCCTGGAGAGTGGTGAAGAATACATTTCATAAGACACAGATACGTGCAAAGCAAGGCCTCTTTAGATCAGCGCCAGGATTACAGGTTGCCGTGAAATGAAGAAAAAAAAAAGAGAGAAAGGATTATGCCAGGAAAACATGAGAAAAAGCAGTTTCATCTCACTGTCAAGGTAAGATATAGGGAAACAGTTTTAAAAGGCTGTCGTCTCCTTCGCCTTCCCTGTTACCTGGGAAATGCTCAGAATAAAGAAGAATAAAATGTGAAAATGCCTCAGCTTGTGCTAGCAAGCCAGAGCAGTGCTGACAGGATTACAGAAGTTGCCTAATTAATTCCTTCTTTGCTAATATCCACCCCAAGAACTCCACTTTAACTGGTAAAAAATCAGCAATTCAGGGAGCTAAACTCAGGAGCTAAATACCAAATCTCAAGGCTCTTCTTTCCTGCTGGGGCTCGCCCACCATCAGGGTTGATCCTGCGGGCAGCAGGGATGGGTTTGGGGCAGAGGCAGCCCCCGTCCACCTTCTCGTCCCCCTCAGCCACCCAGGGACACCACAGCGGTGGCAGGCCAGGAGCAATGGCAATCCGCCCTACAACCTCCCCAAAGGCAGGGGGACCCTGCTTCCACCAGGGCTTGGGAAGAGGAGAGGCACAACTTAACTCTGATTTTTTTTTATTACTTTTTCTCTAAGGGAGCAGGAATCACTCATCATGCATGTACGTGCACTTGTGGGAAGTTTGCTTTCCACGCAGTCCCATAAGGAGAGGGATGGATGGATGGATGTTCTTCCCACGGGATGCAGCTGATCCCCTTTCCGTGTCAGCCCCATACTAACAGCAGGTGTGGCAGTAACCAGCAGTTGGATCTTTTATGCTGCTTGAACGAATATGCACATGACTTGCAAATTCGGTTGATTCCTTGGCATATTATAGATAATAAAATCCTGGTCCAAGGTTTACACATCCAAAAAAAGCAAAAATTGCTGTGATTTATGGTTTTTCACCTTCCTCTATTAAACAAAAATCAGAAATTAAGAAAAAAATAGTAGATAGTTTTAATAAACCCACTTTTCTGAAACAAAAATGAATTCCAGTCCCCTAGAATTTCACAGTGACTTAGTTGTGTATCTTTATCTCTTCCTTAAAGGAATAATAAAAAAAAATATCTTACAACTCACAAAGCTGCCCCAATTCATCGCTCTACTCATTTGCATGTACATTTTATTCACATTCTTCTACCCTTTATTTGTGTCCTCTAGATGGTTAACTCCACAGGGAAGGGATTATATCTTTTCTTTTTTATACAGTTCTATGCCTAATGCTCCCCTACTGGTTCCTTTGGATGCCACCATAATATAAATATAAATATTTACTACCAGCGCTAGCACCTAGGAAGAATTACCCCGAATAGCTGTGCAGCCAGTAGCCAGTAAAATTTTAAAGATCCTGTTCTGGCAAATGCATAGAAATTGCTGTTACGTATTGATCCATATGTGAGTGATACCTGTAAGACCCGCAGCCGTCTGGGTTAGTTGCTCTAACTCCACATTTACCAGCACCATCAGGGCTGTATATCACTGCTAACCTATATACGCAGTGGGTTATGTGCCCCGCACCGTGTGAATTATTTTCTTTTTCACAGGACTCACCATTAACAGGGAGAGAAATTATAACCTCTGTCCGGGAAGTCCTCTGCCCGTGCAATCCTCCTCCCTTTCATTTGCAGAGTGGCACACTAAAAGCTGGCAAGACAGACTGTATGCAAAGCCGCTCTGTAATAAAGGTAAGACACAAGGGACCACTTGTAAATGACTGATTTTCTCCTTTCTGCACAGTTCCCTGCTATATATTATATATTATGGTCTGGTGTTACAGGGAGATTATATACTTGCCACATGGTAAAAGTTTTCATGACCGCTGACTCCACTTTCTGCAGTTAAATCTACCATTTTTCTAACACACACAGGCACACGTGTCCCTTTCAAAGTCAAGCTCAAATGAAATACAGTATCAAATGAAAATAATATTATGGCAGGTGTCTCAGTTCCAAATTGTTTTTCTTAGATTGATAGCAAGTTTTTACTTCAGGAAAAAAAAGTCTGTCTTGCCAGTAATTCTTTATTATGCAAGGTTTTAAGTAGAACAGCTGTACGAACAGCGAGGGAATTTGCTTTCTCCTGTGATCTCTAAAATGGGTCCATCTCTGAAATACAGCTATTCTTCAGTGCTGGAAACTAGGTGGCAATCCTTAGGGGCAGACACTTTCTTGCCTACCCAAAAACAAGGGCAGATGGGTTGTACTTGGGGTGTCTTCAGATGATGTTGCTGATTCGGTCTCCTCTGGAGGCCACACTGCAAATCCCCAGGCTGATGTTATCACACCAATAACCACAAAGCGATGACTGGACATCTATTTGTCTACGCTATCTCAGTGGCTTTCTGACCACATGGCAGTCCCGGTTCCTCAAAACAAACACAGGGCCTGGACCTGCCACTAAGATGAAGATGTCAGCTGGAATGTCCCTGGTTGGATGTCCTCGGAAGCAGAGCGCTTGGTGTAGTACATAGCTTCTGCTCAGTGGATAGACTTAACCATGAGGAGAAGCTGCAGAGGCTTATGGGCAGCTTCCTTCTGCTTGGTAGGGGACGTCTGCACCAGCTTTCTCTTTCCTGACTTTAGATGGCTGCTCAGCTCTGAAGTTTCGTCTCAGTCAAGGCAGAAAATTGTGCATTTTTTAGGAAAAATGTCATTAAAATGTATCTTTTGCAACCCGATTAATCTCTTCTCAAAATGCTTCTTCCTGTCTCTCATTGACGCCTGGGTAAATGTCACCTCTAGCTGCCACATACGGTTCAGGTCGGAAAGTGACTCTGACATCATGAACCTGCACTTTTTTTTACCACCCACTTCTAAATTGAGAACTGTACACCAGCCTTGCAAAAGTGTTGTGGTATGAAGTAAACAAGAGTTGATTGACTCAAGCAACGCAAGTTTATTGATTTTTACCACTTGCTCTATCCTTTTCCTTAGACTGACAATGAACCCTGCTTCCAGTTCTTGAGTTTCCCATTGCTTCCCGGACGAGGATTCCTTTCCCCTCTTGTGCCAGTTCAGATACAGAGTGAACCAAACCATGAAGTTATCTAGATTGTACCTCAGATGCCAAGGCCATCCCAGGAGACATCCTTAAATGTATGTTAACCCAAAACAAGAGCGACAATACAATTTTTGTAGCAAGTTAGATCTGTGTCTCGAGTCAACAAACAAAAATTTTTGACTTTTAAGTAGTGACCCAGCTTCTTCATTTTGCCTAACAAGAAGCCCTTATATTTGATGGCTTGATCCATATCTGTGGTTCAGCACACAGGGTAACAACATTTGGCTTTACCTTCTGTTAATGCAGGTAATTGGTGTCTGTCCAGAGTCACTAAATATCACTTAACTTTATCATGAGGCTGAGTTCAACTGCCCGCTTAATTTCTCAAAGCTAGTGGGACTTGGCTGCATTATTCTATTAGCATTTCATTAGGATGTCTAGGAGACTGTTTTTCAACATTTTCAACCTAGCATTTGAAGGAGCTATTTGGAGAATAAAGTCATCTTCTCTTTTGATGAGAGTCCATGTCCTCACTAACCTTTGGCTGTGCTTTGTGAAGCTCCCAGAGCAATGGTCACAGTCCCCCAGATTTGGTCCCAATGAGCGTGTTCTGGGGCTCCCGGCAGTGCCAAGCATCCCGGGTGGCGAACATGGGCATCACATCCCAGGCTGGAGCCAGGATGCAGCAGGGTGGGTACACACCACGCACAGGCTTTTGGCAGCACTCCCAGGCCCCGTAGTCTAGACGCAGCCAGAGGCTTAATTAACAGCTGAATAAAAGTTAGGCTGAAACTTTAATGTTCCTCGAGTACTTTTGTTGTTTGCTGGCAGATTTTCCGGCCTGTGCGGTGGAGCACCCATGCACCGACGCGCTCCAGCCTGACAACAACCGTCCAACATGGCTCATAGCGAGTCGCTCTGGTGGGGTTCACAGCCTAATGAGGAGTGCACAGGGTGACGTCAGCTGCTTTGGGGTACCTTACCTGGCCTCCATGGCCTCTCCACAGTGGGTCCTTTTGGTTCTGTGTCATACCTCCCAGCCTACATGGATGTCTTTGATGCTTTAGGATATCTAAAATCACGCTAGATGCATGTTCAGGCATCTGAGTGAGTCACTATGTGACTTTTACCCATCTCCTTGCACACGGGGACAGTAAAAGTTCCTGCTCTTCAGAGACTGCAATCTCAGTAGTGAAGAGTGGTACGTGCACGAACATGGGAACTGGAACAATGTGATGTACACATATTTATCCTTTTCTGGTTTAGGTGTTACTGAATTGGCACTATTGGACCAACCAGGACCCTCAGCCTTGGGTTAGGACGTGGTTATGATGAGTACTGCACAGGCTACAGAAACTAGCAATGTCTTTGGTTGAAGGAAAAGGCAGAACCTGGAGAAATTAAAAGAATTGTTGTTGACTGATAATCTTGAGATCATTGTAGGAATTCCTTCCCAAACACTGGAAAAGGCCCAAGACTACCTGTGCACAAATTTAACATGGAAAAGAGGAATGTTTTGCCCAGTCAAAATTAGTGGGGACCTACTTAAAATAGAGATGAAAGATTGGATGACAACAGGTTGTGAAAGCCCTTGCCAACAAAAACAAGAAACTTTTTTTTACCAGTAAAAAAGAGAGAATAAGTGGAAGAGAAAGAAAAATGCCTGCAGAATGGGCTAGGTGGGAGCAGGGCAAAGAAGCATTTCTCAAGTTCACAGAAAAGGATTTTGCACAATCTGCCTTTGCATGGAAAAGCTGTGCCTCCTGGGGTACAACATTTTTCCCAAATGTTGTCTTTCCCCTGAAAAATAGACAAGTATTTCTCATTTCTCCTTCATCCTCCTTTCTGTGTCCCCCTCAATAAAGCTCTCTGCAGAGGAATGCTGGATTAAACAAATTCCCTGGCCCAGGTGGCAGAGCACTGGTTTTGCTCCTATTCTATGAGACGGGGCAGCAGCTTCTGGTCCTCTTACTAGCTGTCATGTCTAGAAGCATTTGTGCTTTTAAATAAAAATATCATTAAAATGCAATCTATATTTGTTGCTTCATATGTTGCTGGTCTGAAAAGCAAACAGGCATCACGTGGACAACAGAAAGAGCTTGGACAATGGTTTCTTAATCAGTTTGAACTTCTGCTCCCACTACACTAACACAGGGGGTGTCTCCAAGGATATTCTAAGAACAAACAAATGTTACTCACCTATACCCTTAATAATCTTAAAACTTTTCTATTCTCAATATATTTCATGAACAACTCCTAAAACCAGAAATCTGTATGGTTGTAGCTGTCTTCCATCTTGCCAGCACATAGACAACCAGGGGAGACCGCTGTGTCATCCACTCTGAGACTCTCCATTGCACGGACAATGTGACTTTCCCAAATGCATTCCTGTTTGGGTTGGAGCAGATATTTAAAACAAACAAACAAACAAACAATGAACTTCACCCACATGGCTTTTAACTTAGGCTTGCGGAAATGGCTACGTGTGGAGGATGTTGCTGTCTGCACGAAAAGCAAAGGCTCCTCTGGTTTTGTATGTGAAAATCAGACTTAATTTTGTCAAAAATGAGACAAAAAACCCAAACCGGTCTATTTTTAAAGAAAATGCATCAATGAGCTGTACTTCAGCCAGGGAAAAAAGAACAACCATTTGATTTCCATGACTACTGCCCTTTCAAAGCCTGTAGTGAAGACTTCCTAGTTTGCCAGACAGTTGGTGGAGTCAGCCATGCTCAACTTGGCACATATTTAAGAGATATACAAACACAACGGATTAGCGTTATTTATATTTTACTCTTCACCTCTCATGGGGGTCACGTTCTCAGAAGAAGGTGACATCATTGTGAAACTTTACCCCGCTTAAGCCCCAAGCAACATGTCTCCTTATTTAAAGATCAGATTATCCCTTCTTCATTGTTTTGCATGTGATTTTGTTTCTTTTTTTCCATTTTGGGGAAGGGGAGCTCACTATTTTGAAGAGGTGATGGAGCATGTCAGGATTTAAGGAGTGAAAGGGAAGAGATTGGTTTGGATTTTCTGCCTCTCCTTTGTGTGCTCTGAAGCTCAATATACTTAAAGTGGTGACTGCAGGTACACGGGTAGAAGAAAGCTTTTATGCTTTTATAAACCCCAACATTTGCTTGGACTATACCTCTATAGTCAGAAGACAGGAAAGAAGTTCAAACAGCTTTTTAGCCACTTTCAATGTCAATGGGTGTTTATTAGCAATATTGCTGAGTCTCAGAGATCAGCATTTTAAAGCGCTGATAAGGAGTTTGATGCACATACAGATAACACAAAGAGAAATAACTACTATAGATGTCTCTAATTTGAAGAAAGCGAGAGGTCTAACTGTTGCTCACATCTGAGTTTATAATTTTTCGCAAATGGTAGAGGGGAATTAATATATGGGGAAAAACCCTGCAACTATATTGCTTCTCCCACTGGCATCTCTTCTAGATAGTTTCTTACTTCACTAGCTCCAAACAAGTTCCTCAACTTCAGCAGGTTTGTAAACTCTGCACAGTTGTGGAAAACTCCTATCTTTCTATGTCATCTTTATCTACAATAGCTTGCGGAATAAGGAGAGCAAACCCGAACCCCACGTCATGAATCAAGGGAGTTTCTCATGTCAAGACTTTTTAGCAGTTTTAAAAAATATTGCTAATATTAATTCATTGTACTTTATATTAATGGATGTGACAAACACAGCAGACATAGTAATTTCGGGAGAAAACAGTTTCAAAGAAATATGGTAAAGCAAGTGACTCGGTGAGATATCGGCAATTCTGAGGGGAACTCATGTCATGGACCATATGGAGGTGACAAAGTATCACCTCAATGCACTGTTCAAAGATTAATATGAGAATAATGTCATCTTAAATATCTGCTGAAAGCATGCCTCATAATTATGTGAATATTTTGGATACTGTCTTTTTACTAAAGGTGGGTGAATACTGTCATGAATATTTGATCAGACATTTAACTGGATTTGCTTCTTGCACACTCACACCTCTTTTACACTCACTTTCCAAGCATTGCAGTGTATTTTAATTTTACTGACATAAGCATTTGCAAAAAAAAAAAAAAAAAAAAAAAATTCAAGGTCATATATTTAAGTATTCATTGGAAAGGCATTACAATTTAGCATGCATGACTATTCATGCCAGAAATACTTGTATAATTATCTCATTTGAGCCAACAGCAAGGTTTGAAATCAGAAAAAAATGAAAATAAGGAGTGCTTTTAAAAAAGCAACTGCTTTTGTGTTGCTGACCTAGCATCACCCACCCTGTCATTGGGTCAGCCACTAATAGGGAATTATGACTATGGACATCTCCATGTACATTCTGATCCTGGTCTTGCTCCCATAGAAGTCAGTGATAAAACTTCCATTGATTTCAGTCGTGCTGCATCAGAGCCTTCATCTGCCTAAGCATTAAGGGAAGAAGAACAGTATGATGCAAGGTACATGACCAATGATGATTTGCTTTGAAGAAAATATTAACAGGGATTAACAAAAACTTGCAGATATCTCTGTTAGCATGCACTGAGCTACATTCTGCTTTATTATATTTCTTTGTATCAAATTCTAAGTTCTTACTGTATGTAGAAACTAAATTGGGCTATTCCAGATCTGCACCTTTGGGCATTATACAGTATGTAATTGAGTCCTCGTACTGGAGGGACACGTACACATGTGCCAAAGACTTTTTTTGACTTCACCTTTTTTCATTTCCCTCTGAAGGCCTTTTAGCTATGAATCTCTCTGGGCTAGGAACAAGTTCCCCAAAAAGTACTCCTACAAAAATGTATTTCTTCAAGGAAGGCAATGAAGGAAATATCATTACTTCATTTTCAGTTTGATGTCTTAAATGCATTTTTTTTTATTTACAGATATTCCTTTTGTTTGCCAAGTTTAAGATTTTTATATTGGGAGAGGGGTGTATTTCTGTGGCAATTTCCACTTCCTTTCTTAATTCTCGCAGTGGCAGTTCTTTTATTATTTTTGCTCCCTGTAAGTGACACAGAACTTTCTCTGAGCCTTCAGGGACTTGATCTTATAGAGCTCCTGAGATTTGGTTTCTCTAGCTAAAGAAGCTCCTTTTTGTTGTTTCCACCTGAGCGTCCAAGCTGTGTTCAAAGAAAGGGGAAGGTAAAATTAAGAGTGAATCAGCATGCTGTTAGATGTGTTTGAATTGGTTGTAAGGGGAAGGGCAAAGACAGTGGTGTCTGGTGAAGAAGATCAGGCATCAGCTGTACATCAGCTCATGCATTATATCCCTGCTCCAACTTGTAGAAATTACCATGGAGGGGCAAAGTTTGAGGATGCAACTTTACAATCCACTTTACAAGTCGACTGTAGCTTTCACCCCTGTTAATCGTTCTGCTACTCTGTACATCTATATAGAGTATTTACAGGTATTTCCTTTACATGCAAGGAAAGATGGATCTGGCTTTGGGGCATTTTTGAACTCTGTCTGCTGTGAGGTGGACCCTCCTTGCCCTCTGTCAAGCTAGAAGTCGAGAAATGCGATCCTCATGAAGATGCAGATGCTTACAGAGCCAGGGTCTTGTGCTCACGGCTCAGAGCAGCACTTGGGGATCCTTCAGCTCTTTATACTGCACCTAATTCTTAGGAGCAGTAAAATTTTGCAGACATTCATTGCAACAGTAGGTGTGAGGACTCAGCACTTGTGAAAATAAAGTCTTGCCCTCTATGTTGCATTGCAGTAAAGGATAAAAAAAACCAACAAAAAAGCAAACAAAAAAAATCACCCAGATGAAAACCTAAAACTAGCTTAAAATAGGTAAATAACTGATGACCCGTTACAACACTAACCTCCCTTGTTAGACCAAAGTAATCCTTGATACAAAGGTTTGGGAAGGTGCCCAAGGAGAGCGTTAGAAAAGGGAGAAGTCCAATTCAGACTGCAATCAAATGTGGAAATTGTATTATAGAGAGACACTAATTCTCCGGAGAACATGTTAGTTGTCACCAATAAATACATCGCCGAGGCCAGACATACTCCAGTCCAAATAACCCACACATCCATCACACAGGCACATATGCACACACTTAAAAGCGTCCTAAATTCTGTTTCCAGGGCCTGATCCCTGCAAGGCTGAGGGACACAAATAACCCTGCTACATGCCAGTAATCCCATTATCAAGCAGGATCAGGCCCTGATACTGAACACCCCATCTTGCCGGTTCTAATCAAAATGCAAATGGCTCACGTTGTTGTTTAGGTTAAGCAACAAACACCAGGAATATTTTGAGATTTCGTATTCCGCGGAATTAAGTAATCTTTGAGGATGTTTGTCAAGAGGGGGTTGCATCATGATATTTTTCTGCGTTCCAGTTGTGCTAGCTATGTTAATGCATTACAATTTTAAAATCGTGTTTTGTTCCCAAATCCTTCTATGTTTTTTACAAAAACATCTCTATCATTACATTTGCATTTTAAAAGACTGCGGATGTTATACTTACAATGGGTATTATTTACATTTCAGATTTCCATATATCTGCACCAACTGGCTTTGCCGGATCTCTGATACAATCAGGCTTTCCATTATCCGTCTTCTTCTGCTACAGAGATAATTCACTTTACCTCCAAACTTTGCTAGTCATGCTTTGTATAATAACTCATGTCTTACTATCCCTCGCAAGTTCAGTGGCTCGTTAATATAGCTCTTACAGAGAGGGTGCACTACATATTGATCTAATTAAACGTTTTTGAATCAGGACAACAATAGTAATGGGATTAATTATTGTAATTTGTGCAGCAGAAGTATATACATAAATAGGCAATTTTTTCCCCCCGTATAGCCGGCAGAAAATGAGTTTCAGACATCAGGACCTGAGAGACCAGAGAGCTACAGCTGCTGAGCTAGTGTCCCTCCCATAGTCCTGGCCAGCAGCTCTGACATCCCTGCACAAAGTAATCACAGATCACAGCATTTAATCACTGAAAACAAGCACTCCAGAGGACAGCAGTGTCAATATCCCACTCTCTCATTATCTGTTTGGATTGCACATCCACACTGTCAGATAAACAGAGTGGAAAATTAAGATTAAAAATATGGTAATTTCATTTCAGGCAGCAGGCACCACTCACTGCCCCTATTATGCTATTGATTACCTCTGAATTCAATTTTTCTTTCAATGCAAACTTTAATCTGTTTGCTACCCAGCAATTCAACTCCCCAAGGGCTATTTGAGAGTAAGTAACCATTTAATCTGATGCTAACTGAAAAATCACCGTCCTTAATGAATTGTGTAAATCATTCAGCTCTAAAGCACCTTTGACTTCTATTTCATTTTTTATTTTCTACTCAATATAGGAAGGGATCGGCGTGTGAATAATTACAAAGTAGCAAGTATTTTTAAATAGAGCAAATATGATAAAAACCCTATTATAGTGGGGCATGTGTAATGAACAGTACTTTTTAATTTCAAAATAGCTATTCATTAAAAAAGAATGGGAGATTAAAAAGAGAGGCTCAAAGCTCAAGGTAAAAGTTGATAGACATTGTAATTACATGGTTAATTTCAAAGATTTATATGCTGTTATGATTTAAAAGGAATTTTTATGACCTGACATTTTCATTTGAGAAGATTTTTTATTTAAAATTAATCTTCTAGCTCCTATTCTTAATTATTTCTTGGCAAGCGATAAATGGGAATACAAAAAATGCCCTATATCAAATTTTCAGCAGAATAAATGCATGTGAATTTGTGAACAGCAATAAAGTGGTCCTACTTACCGTAGTTGAATCACTTCACATTGAAATCCCAGGCTAAAATAAATTCTTTGTGTATGGAAATTATTGACACTTTTAGGAAGGCTCTTAAGCCGCAGATTCGCACCGCGATTTTTATTTTTCTAAGCAAGGATTTCAGGACACTTGGGCTAAGACGAAATTGCCTCTCTAGTTTGCAATTCAGTTTTCGGCACACCTTTCCTCCTCAACTTCAACGGCTTTTCTTCCCGGCTCCCAACAAAGAGACTGTCAGCCCAGGGAGGGACTTTTTGCCTCCCGAATTTCCTCCGGCCTCGGCGGCGAGGAGGGAAGCCGGGGGCTGACTCAGGGCCAGACGCACGCTCAGGTGCTTGTTTACAGCCCGGCTTGTGAAGGTGGAGTGTCCCGGGCCACCGGGGATGCTGCCCTGTCCCCACTTTCAAGGCTGTTTTTTCTCAGAGCCAGCACGAAGCTGGGAGCTTGGCTACGGCCAGCGCTGCCGCCACGTCCTTCCCTTGTCACCGGTGACAGAGCCTTCTGCTGCGACCCAGCCCAAGCATGCGAGGCAGCCTGTTCTTCAAGTAGCCCAGGACACCTCCAATTTTCCCAGCACCCTGTGCCACCAGGCAGGGCTCCCACTACAGCCGGGTCCCGTGTGGGATGCAGGATGCAGGGCACAGGATAAGGGGTGTGGGATGCAGGCCACGGGATGCGGGACATGGGAGATGGGGTGTGGGATGCAGGATACTCTCTCCTCCACGGTGCGGTGAACGGAGGGGCGAAGCAGCACACCCCGAAACGCGTCTCCTGCTAACGCACAGCCTTGTAGACAGCCGCCACAACAAGCCTGAAGGCATCCCCTGGTCCTGGTCTTGGCCCTCCTCCACAAAATATATCAGGAAAAAGCATGTGGGGACTTGGGGACTTTTTGCATGGCACCCTCCAGAAGGTGTCGGTTGCCCTGCCCTCCCTCTGCAGCCTCCCCCAAATCCACATGGCCCCAGCGCTTTCAGATGGAGCTGCGCAGCTGCCAAGGGAGCCCTGCCAGGTCGGAGGGGTTGGCAACATCTTTCTCCTCTACAGCGGCAGCATGTTGAGTAAGGGGAAGGATGGGCTCTGCCTCCCCAACACTGCGGGGAGGGAGCCCGGAGGCAGCAGGGCAGGAACCGGGGGTGGCTCGTTCCCGTATTGCCTGCACCCCAGCAAGTGGAAAGGGCCAGCACCCTGCTCTGCTCCCTTGCCTGGGCGAGCAAAACCAGCTATCAGGGCTGAGGAAAGCACACTGCCCGTGTCACCATGTTGGTGTAAAACCTCCCTGCTGCCTCCAGCCCCAGGGAGGTGGTGGTGGTGGTGTTGCTGGCGATGGTGGAACTCCAAGGCACCAGAGTGGGTTCCCCTTGGCCCCATTGCGTGCACGCGGGTCCGCGTGTATCCGCACGCTCTCAGCATCCTCCCGTTTGTTTGCACACACTCATCCACCGCACAGGCAGGGTGATCGGTATGTGATAAATTGCAAAGCTGCATACTAAATTACGTTTTTATGCCTTCCAGACATAGTCACCTGCATTTTCTGTCCCATCTCACGATCTTCGCTGCTGGCTTCGCTCTCCCCATTCCCAAGCACAAAACAGCTAACAGCAGCTGTCATTTAATTTTTTTCTTTTCTAATTTGACCCGCCAGGTAAAAATCCCCCTCTCCTACTAAATCCCTGATTCTGCAGGTGGTTAAAGGTCTACAGTACCTTATGTCCTCAGCTAGCCCAAGAGGCAACCACTACCACCACCACCACCACCACCATGTCTCCCGCCACCAGCCGACATCCAGCTCCAGGCGGCAGCAGGCATTAGGTTGGGAATCCTGTACAGAAAGCTACTGAAACTTGCCCAAGGCTGTTGGGCTAAACCGTCGCATTAGGCCTTCCAACTTCTCCAGGATTGCAATAGCCAAGACTCCACACAAGGCTCGCTTGGGACCAGCATGAGGATTTTCTGTGCGGTAAGTTGGAGGGTGGAGAGGTTTCCACCGAGTGAGGGAGGAATTTTAACTTTCCTGCGGGATGCTTGCTTGTCATCCTGGAAATTCCTGAGCTTTCTTATAACATAAAATTATGACAGTATGATGTATGGTGAAAGGTTTTAAAGTGGAAAAAAAAAAAAGAAGCAGCCCTATTCATGTGGTTGAGTTGCACTCTCGGTTTTGCTACAGGTACTGTACAGAGTTGAAGTCAATAAGGCTACCGACATGAAGAAAGTGTTGCCGGTGTTTACAGAGCCCCAAGTCATCTGGCTTTAGAGGCAGAGGGCTGGAGTGCCAATAACGTTATTAAAAACTCTCTGCGATTGTTCCAAAATATTTCTTTAATAAAAGGTAGCAGATACAGAATGGCCCGTGTTGGGGCAGAGTATAAAGGTTTTGCTGGCACTCGTTTGGGAAAGGATGCATTAACCGATGTCTTATGACCCAAAGCATGATTGAAAAAAATTATACCACACAGAAAGCATTTCGTGGAAACACAGCCGCACTGGAAGCCTGCGCCCACTGCAAGCCTGCCCCACAATCCACAGCCCTTAAAGAGCCTTATTCTCCCATCACAAGCAGTTTCACAAAATCACAGGCATCTGACACTTAAGATTCAAGCTGAATTTTGAGCAGTTTTGTACCACGGTTGCCAAGCATGTCTTTTTTTTCATTCTTCTAGCAGTGGGACTGGTATCTAGGGTCCCACTAGAGCTATTATCTGTGCGTATCAAAAATTCAAAATATCACTTTCAGACAGAAAGAGGCCATAAATAAGCATTTTCAAATACTTAAATACTTAAATTATACATATATAATTGAGTCCATTTCAGAAAAGCCAGTACAAAACTCATTCACATGAAGGGGGGACTCCCTTCCTAAATCGCTTCTGAAAATGAGACTTAGGCTTCTCAGGGTCTAGGTAATTTCCATTTTTCTAATGTAATAAAAAAAAAATGTGTAAAATTATCAAAATAATCCTCTGACCTGTGTGTACTATACAATACACCCATGATACAGAATTTAAAAACTTGGCCTTTTCCCTATGGAAAAATATAGATATGTAAGTATCTAGGCATACATAGCTATATAAACACGTGATATATAAACATGTGATAAGTATATAGATAATCTACCGTATGTATCTATGGGAGAGAAATGTAGAGCTGTGCAACACATGCTAAAAATATGTTGTATGTCCCTACTTTCTGTCATGTGTGTCACAGTAACTTACGATTATACATTAAACACGTGCTACACACACCGTATATACTTTGTACACATATCCTGTGCATTTATTAAATGCTGAAATAATGGCTGTGAATGGAAAATGAGGTTCTCCCTCCCCCTCCTTTCATGGTATACAGGAAGGATCCCCACGCAGACAAGGAGTGGGCTGGGAGCAGCTTTCGCCAGCCTAGAAGACCTGTTTTTCTGGCAGAAGGAAGCACGTTGCTGAACTGTCCCCTAGAGTTTTTCCCTCTCTTCAGGATTTCTTGTGCCTGCGTGCAGCTGATCCTCCTCGGAGCAGGGCTCGGCTTTTTGTCACTTGGATTTCGTGCCTTCTCAGGAGCCCCTTCCCCACCTCTCCTGCTGCCGCGTCTCAGAGTCTCCAAAAAAAAAAAAAGATTAGATTTGTGCTTTCCAGGTGTATCTGTTCCTCCTCTGACTTACCAAAGCTTGTCCAGGCAAGAAGCCGCCGAGATCCTCTGAGCAAAGCCCCTTGCACACGGGGAGGGCTCGCCAGCAGCAGCCTGCGGTTTCGCATGTGCTTTTTTGGTCTCCAGCCCCTTCGTCCCACACCATACATGCAGCCACCCCCTGCAATCCAACAGACACACTTGCCATAAAACGAAACACAGGTCCTTCCTGACCCAGTCCTGTGATTTTTACGGCATCCTGCAGCCATGACTTCCAGCAGCTCAGACAGAAGTCTAGACTCAGATACTGGTCTGTTATTTTGTGGTGGTTGTTGTTTTTAGGTGGTGCTTCTATGCTTATCACATACGCAGGTGGGATCATTCCAGGGGGCTCGGCACTATGGTGTGGTTGAGATGCCCATGCAGGGGCTCCCTGTGTGGCAGGTCAAGGTCCCCCCCTGTGGCAGATTTGCCCCTTATAGAAAGAGAGTGAAAAAGCTCAGACTTCTTCCTTAGACTTCTCCAAATTCCCACGTATTGCTCACATGGCATGGAAAGATCATCTGCTAGCCAGAGACCCCTGATGGAAGTTTCTATTATCTGCAATACCTAGACGCAGATGCAGTGAATAAGAGCAGGCTTC
Source organism: Rhinoptilus africanus (assembly GCA_013400135.1). Classification (NCBI taxonomy): domain Eukaryota; kingdom Metazoa; phylum Chordata; class Aves; order Charadriiformes; family Glareolidae; genus Rhinoptilus; species Rhinoptilus africanus. Next base: position 123,587 of record VXBO01004985.1, read on the forward strand.
CAAAAACCCTCGGCGGCTCTGGCTCATGCAGCGTGAAACGGGGTTGATGGAGATGACAGACAGCAGTGGTTTGGGTTGAATTTCCCACACTGAAATCTCTTAGCCTAGCAAAGGTACCAGGCTACCTTGTTCTTGTCTTATTTCAGCTCAGGACTATCGGCATAATAGGAAAAATGTATGTGTGTGTGTGTGCACATAGTTCCCTTTATTTGTCCTATGAGATTTCTCCTCTGGGAACACAAGAGAGTCCGTAATGGATCTCCTTCATTACAGTGGTCAGTGCTGATGGTCTGCCACAGTTGGAGAAAAATGCATGTATGCAGAGTAATTTTAAATGAATATCTTTTACCACGTTGGTGCTGAAAAGCGCCTCAAAAGCTGTTATGATCCATCATGGCAATGAGCACTTATGGACTTTTAAATCCACAAATTGGATGTTGTGCACAGGAACTAGAGGCAATTACGTTCAGCTCAGTGCGTGGAGCCTCAGCCGCACAAATCCAGCTCCAGTACTTGCTGCCCAGCACGCTAAACCCCAGCATTTGCTTGTTTGTGTATTCATTGCTTTACAGGTGGGGCTGAAGCTATTAAAACTGTGCATAAAAATAAAATTCTGAAAAAGAGATAAAGACAAAATATTCTTAATATATTTTCAGCAAAAAAAACCAACTCTCCAAGAACTTTGATCTATAAGATGATGAGGCATCTTCAATACTGTAGTTTCGAATGAGCAGAGACCACAGATGCACACGTACACAGTCACAGAGTCGCACACTCAAACTTCTCAACACTAAGAAAACCCAGGAAAAAGGAAAAAACCCACTACCCTGCACTGACAATTGCACAATATTTCATTTTTTAAAATCCTATCTGGATGGGGACCTCACAGCTTAAATATCTGCAGAGCTAGCGCATTTTTATGGTTATCCTAAGTCCCTGCAAAATTGATTTAATTGGAAACACCTACAAATATTTAAAGGTAAAAGAATGAAAGTCACGCCATAGAAGGAAACAACGTCAGACTGTATTTTTGCAAGGGTTTATACAGGTAGATAAACTCCCAGGTCTGCCACATCGTCTTTCTGCCAGCCAGGGTGGAGGATGTTACCATGAGTCCCGCACCAAAACTCTGCTGGGCCTAAAAATTTCCTCAGCACCCCTCATTACTTGGCACTTCGTTGGTAATCGTGTAATGTTTTCCTTCACACAACAAGAATGTGAAGTGGGAAACCTTCCCTAGAAAAAAGCGATGAGGATGTGTTTCTCACTGGTTTTCTGAAAAGTTTTGTCTAATCATGCAATGAAACAGAAGCTGGGAAAAATTTGGTCATTACCTAAATCCCGAAGATCGGAAAGAGAGGAGAAACCACTGCTCGGTACCCCACCAAATCTCTGACAAGGGTGCACTTGCTCCATCCCCACTTCCCGAGGGACTCACAGTTTTACTGACAGTTTTTCCAAAAATGGACAAGATTTTGGGTCACTTGTGAGGGAAATGGAGCAGTCCCAGAAGACAAAAAAAGTCCAAGACTTTCTGCGTGGCATTGGGTATGGGAAACCACTGAGGGGAGTGGAGGGAAAGGTCCATGTCAGAGGAGAGAGGAACAGAGAGGAGGAATGCCAGGGGAACACAGAAGCTGGTTACAGTTAGCTGTTTCAAGACTATTCAGGAAATAATGTTGAAACTATAACTTAGGAGCACACACGGAAATGGATGTTGTGCCCAGGGCTGGTCCTTGCCTTCAAAACAGACAAGAAAGGAGAGGATGAATGATTGACTGAAAAATTGGGACAGTAGTTTTGAGAAGAAATGAATAATAGGAAACACGGGAGAGGTAAATGAAATGCTACCCAGTAGACAATTTCTGCTGTATAAATTAAGGAGCTGCTAAAGGAAATACTTCATTACACAACATATAATTAATGTGTGGGACCTTAAGCCACAGATACCACTGAGGCTAGAAAGAGAGGATTTAAAAATGGGCTAGTATTTATACGGGTGGCATGAACATCGAGAGCTGTGGTACATTAGCCAGAATGAAAAAAAAAACACAGGTTACGTTCCAACACAAGGAGACTTGTCGCACAGGAAAACTGCCTAAAAATGTATTTTGCATTATGTCCATGTCTTGTGGTTGCGGAGGCCTCTGAGGAGGTCAAACAGCAGTAGGATACCACGGCCAGGTAGGCTCTCCTCAGCGGCACGGGCTGAGCACATCCACGTGGGATCGTGCCTCTGGCAGGCTGGTTGGTAGCTACCTGCTCTGTTGGGGGGTCTCAGGGACCTGCCCCCTCACCGCCTCTCGAGGCACCCGAAAGGCTGCGGATGAGCACTCATGGCTCTGGGTGTTGGAGTGGGGGCGAGGGACCATGGGATGCTGAACTGAGATCTTGGAACAGAGGAGGGAAGGCAAGAAGGTCATGGCCAACACCAATCCTCAGTCACATACAGCCCATACCCTTTTTCTAACTCAATAATAAGAGCTAAGAAGCAAAATTCCCTTGAGAAAAATTTACACTGTAATTCTCCACAATTCCTACCTCCTTCTCCACCATATACAGTGCTGGCTGAGATTTCAGACAGTGCGCAAGGCAACCTGCAGCCGCTCTTTCTGTTGTTTTTCTCTACAAAGACACATGAGAAATATCACGGCTTGGTGACATTGCTTTGCTGCCTTTCCTCCTCCTCTTCTTGTACCACAGTCTGTTAATGCTGTCTAGCTGGACTTTGTTTTGCTGAGCTGCTGCATGCCTCAAACATGTTTATTGCTATACAGGCAATAAATAAGTATTAAATGCTGTACAAATAACAATAAATATTAAATCTACTAGACCACACTTCTGGAAACCTCAGCAAAATGGCTCGGAGGTGGAACGCCTCTGCCATGCGGGTGGCTTGCTCTTGAAATTAAGTGCATGGATGAACAGCAAAGGAATTTGTACGGCCGAGAAATGCACTCCAGAAGACTGTCACAGCGAGAGACCCTCCAGAGCAGCTTAAAACATTAGCCTGGGTGATAAGAAGTTATATCAACATGTACCCTGGCACCAAAATAAATTCCCTGGGGACACCTCCGGGAACGTCTCAGCTTTGAGCTGCAGCACAGTGGGAAGATCCTCTCGCGAGCAGCAGATAAGGCAGTGGTGGAAGTGGGAGCGGTGCAGCTCTGTCAGCAAGGCACAGCGCTTGGCCGGGCCGAGAGGGACAACTGAGTGGCTGAAGGATGGCGTTGCGCTGACCGGACTGTGCTGCTCCTGCTTTCAGCCCTGAATCTCCCGCACACCAGCAGCTGCAACACGTCTCCAGCCCAGCCAAGCCCTGGGATCAGCAGAGGAAAGTCACCAAAACTGATGATCCAACGCATAACAAAAGTAGGATTCCAAGACCTGACAAAACCCATGACTTGCACAGTGGCACCGCATGGACCCATAGAGCTTTAGACCTTCAGTGTTTCCTCACTGTCACCCTGGTCTCGCATAATGTGACAGCTTCTCTGCTCTCCTGCAAGGTGCACCCAACACTTGGCGATCAAAGTACTCTCTTGGCAGCAGAAATCGCTGATTAGGAATTCCCACCCAGGTCCCTTATGTCTCTGCTGGGTGTCTGAACCCTCAGGCTGCGGGCTGCAGCTGACCTGCTGGCACAGCACAACAGAGAGATGCCCTGGTAACGTCTTCAGAGAGGGGTTATAAGGTGAGGGGTAATCGTCCAGGTGGAGCCCCATCTCAAGACATCTCCGTAGCACCCATTCAGCAGTGTCCCTGTGCTGGTTTACATTACGGCATGCCTTTCCCTGACTGCTTGATCTTGCTTGCTCTCTCTCAACACCCCAAAAAGATGCTGGCTAAGAGCCCCGGCAGCTGGAGTGGCCTGACCGCATACCAGAGGTGGGACATTAGTGCTCCACCTCATTGCTCCACGTTTCTATGGGCTTGCTTACACAGCTCTCAATACTTCACACAAGTTTCTGTGAATTATATCTCCTCCCCCAGCCTTGGGACAGGGAGCTTGGGACTCTGGAGTACGTGGAGCAAACTCACGTCTCCATGCCCAGGCCTAATCCTACATCCAAAAGATATACGGATCGCTGTCAGGGATATATTAAAGCCCCAAATATGGACTTGCTGAAGAGTTAAATAGTGCTTTGAGACTAATGGATAGCTTCACAGGGTGAAATGTGCCAGCCTGGCGCAGATCCTCAGCATATAAAGAATCAATGACTGTAAACTACGAGTGGAAATTGGAAGAGGCAAAGCACAGTGCAGAACTGAAAAGAAATCATCGAGCAACTAATGTGATAGGGGAGGAACTGAAACGGAGAAACACATCCTATTTCTGTGCCCAAAACAGGTGAAAATGTGAGGAGGAGATTTTCTTTAAAAAAAAAAAAAGTTTAAAAGTAATAAAAGACTTTCCATTAAAAAATGTTGAGGGAAACCTCTGCACAGCTATGGGAGAAAAGAAAAAGGTGGCCTATGATCATGCTGCAAAGGAACTTGCCTCCAAATTCGAAACGCGTCACGATGATAAATGGAAAGAAGTTAAACCTCCAAAAGCTATGACTATCCTCAGTTCTGTCCTGGACAGGTGTTTGATGTATTGTATCTCTCTGTGACAGAGACCTGAGGGTTCTGAGGTCTTTTTTTTTTTTTTTTTTTTAATTATTTAATATTTTAGCAAAACTTGTATAGCTTGTCATGCCAGCAAGGTATTTTTTAATTAAAATGAAATGTATGTATGTGGGGTGAGCCAGAGTTTATGAGGAGCTTCTTCAGGGGGAAAATGAATCAGTCCAGGATTTTCAAGAAGGATTCGAGGCTAAGCTCAAGCTTACTAACTCGGGAGGAATGTAAATTAGAGTGTACTTACCAGGCAGGGAAACCTGGGATGGGAGTCAGGTTCTCCATCTGGGAAGGCTGTCTGCAGCCAAAACAGGCGTTTTCCATCAACGGGGGCAACACGAAGGGGAGATGCAGTGAGAAACATTTAGCATAGTGAATCCGGAGCCCGGTGGCAGTCAAATGGGGCCTTATGGGTACCTTGAGGAAGGACCTGGGTAAGCACCATGGGGCTAGCAGCTGCTGAAGGTGTTTGCCCAGGGAAGGAGAAGAGCTAGACTGCACATATGCCCGGCGCAGGCTGGAAAAGTGCTGCTCAGCTCCTCTCCGAGAGGCTGTAGTGGCAGCCAGTGACTGGCCGACCCACAAAACTTCCTTGACGCCATCTAAAACATCGTCTTGCTGCCTGGATGGAAGACCTTTGGAAAAAAAAAAGACTGCATATACCAGGCCTGATAAGCTGCGTTTTCATGGCTTTCCTCTGCATTAGAGAAGCTGTTCATAACAAATCATATTTGATATTATGTATTTTTATATCTAGTACATTTATTATTATAATATAATAAATAATAATACTTAGGCTAGTAGTATATTTCCCAGTGATGACAAAAAGGAGCCTTTATTGTCATAAAAGTACAACAGGAGGTGTTAAAAGAGCTGCATGTTCAGCTTTACAGCATCAACACTGCTACTATGCTTTATTGGGACCAAAGTGGAAGTCTTCCCATTGCCCTAATTCCTGGAGTCTGTCGAGGGGGGTGGGTGGGTTCTAATCACTGAGGAATCTGACAGAGAAATGGCATTACACCTGAGCACAGGACTAGGATTAGAGACTAACAAACAAGAGAGATGACCCTTTTTTTAAAGGCAATTTTGTATAATCATGCACCAGGAAAGAAAAGAAACATAATTGATGGTAAGAGCAGAAGATGAGAGGTGTAAATTTATTTCTTCTTACAACACTTAATGAATGCTACGGGTATATTTTATTTTTATATCATTGATACTAATTTCCTAAACATATAATGTGCTCTGGTTTTTCTTATCCTGGTATATGAGTAGTGTTGCTCTTTTTTATTATTATTATTATTATTTTCTGTGGTTTATTATTTTTTTTCTTCCGTTGATTTCATAATGTGATATACTTGTAATAAGTAGTTGTCCTCTCAGAAATCTTTCTTGATAAACAATACATATGAATCATCATTTTTCAACCTTGTTCTGAACCATTTCAAAATTAATAGACTAATTAGTAACCTGGTAAATTATTACCATAACCATTTTTAAAAAAACCTAACCACTTTGGTGTGGCCAGAAATTGCTATTGAGATAATATCCATGACAGTCTTTTGCAACCCTCTGCCACAACCCCAGACATGAAAGCTTCTCTGCTATGTGCTGAAGCACGCTCTTGTGGTGGGACCCAGGGTGCCAAATATGAATCTGTGACTCACTTTCCCCGGGATCCGGCAATCCTCTCCTCGGATATTTCACATAGCTGGATCCCTAGTCATCCTGCCTAACTTGAGGCATCTGGCTGGGATCTGTGGAGAGGTGCAGGCATGAGCCGTCACCCCACTGAAGGCGCCTGGGGTGGCAAAACTCCTCCAAGAGGCATCCCAGTGTAGGGATGCACCTGGCCTGAACTGGGACATATATTCAGGAGCTGGGCAGAGGCAGGGCAGCACTACTCCAGATCTACCTAAATTTCACTGGCTTTTTCTGCTCCTGTCGTGTTGGATATCCCCCTCCCAGTAATACAGATACCCAGACCTTGCCCTGGCTTTTTCCATCTTTCCGGAGTTTTAAATCTGCAGCGACACTGGTGTCTGCATTAGTGCAATGCCACAGAGGGATTTCTTAATACTGCCAAAGCAGGATGACAGCCACTCTGTGATGATCCTATATCCAGCTTCATCTTCAGTCTCTCCCCACTACCCAGGGTGTTAACCAGATTATGTTTCTATCCATCTTGCGCAAGATGAATATTTCTAAACTGGCTATCCCAGTCTCACAGTCTGCAGCACTATCTGTTTCCGCAGCATGCATATTTTTATTTAGTCTCCCCTCCTTCAGGAGTGAGTTTTCGTTACCCTTCCCTAAGCAGCAGGCTCTCCGGAGGTGGCCTTTCCTGTTATGCCATCTCAGACACTCACTTTTAAACCTACGTGCAGGCAGGTGAGGGGGAGCTCCCCTCGGATGGTGACATGTTTCTGGCCACTTAAGACACCTCCACATACCTCTCAGCACCGTGATTATTTTATGCCGCTTGTCTTCTGTCTTAGTGCTGTCCCCAAACCCTCACACCATCCCTGTTGCATTTCCATAGACGCAACCCCATCAGCAGCACAGAGAAATGTGTGCTCTGCTGTGGATGCCCCATCCCTGGAAGTGTTCAAGGCCAGGCTGGATGGGGCTTTGAGCAGCCTGGTCTAGTGGGAGGTGTCCCTGCCCAGGTCAGGGGGGTTGGAACGAGATGATCTTTAAGGTCCCTTCCAACCCAAACCATTCTAGGGTCCTATGATTCTAATGTCCTTCATGCTGCTGTGGTGCAGGAGAGGAACCCGCTTCATCCTCCCGTTCATTTTGCTGCTGAAAGCCCAATGTGCCTCAGCAGCGGTATCCCAAGTGCTGTGATAATTCTTCCTGCAGGCTTTTTATAATTTTTGCCATTATTTTGCCAGGTGACTTCTTGGTACATAAATGAGCAGGAAATTGCATTTTGACCCTTCCAATACATTTAATCAGGCTACAACTCTCTTTTCGTATTTTCTGAGGCTTTGGGGTTTTTTTTCCATTGGATGTCTCTACAAAATTTAAAAATCATCCTTTCTCTAAATACCATCTGGCTTTTCCCATGTAACCTGCCTTCCTCTATATGTAACTGAACATTTTCCAGTGTTTGTACTGAAATCTCATGCAGATAAACTTTACTTCCTTCCTCTCACCTCCTTCCTTCCTTCTTGTCAGAATTTTCCTTTTTTCTTTCAGCTTTCTCTGAATTAGAAGGTAGAAATTTCAACTTAAAAGGATTTACATGTAAATTTCAACACGATAGAAGGAAAACTGTGGCCTGGGCAAGGCTTTTTGCATGGCCTCTGCTTCTCCTTCTTCCTTCTCCTTTGGCAGATAACCCTTTCTCTCCCCACGCTCCTGATATTGAACTCCAAGATATATCTGCTCATGGCCACCAGCATATGGACACTCACAACAGCATAAGGAGAGATTATGGCAAGCATTACAAGTTTCTGGTATCAAATATGGAGAAAATGAAGATCATCAGGATAGCACAATTCATACCTGCTGCAGGCTGGCCAAAAAGAGCCTGGTATCAAGACTGCGGAGGGGTTGAGGTGCCATCTGGGCCACCAACTCAATTAGTCAACACAGCTGGAGAGAAAAGGCATGGAGGAGAAGATGGCACCAGTGTTTCTGAGTCCTCAAAGGCTATCTGTGGAGAAGGTAAACTCTTTTGGGACCTATTTTAAACTCTGCACATTCTGTACCTGTTGGTGTCCAAAGGAAAACTAAATAAATAAATTTTTAAAAAACACTTCCACGTGGGCTTAATTAATGTACAAATATACCCAGGCTACACATGGTGAAAGACTGCACTTTTTTAGACTTTGTAGGTTTCTGGTTTATCATAACACCAATACGACCAGGACTCATGACCATAGCAGAAATACAGAAGTAAATATGGGTTTTATTCCCAACAATCGAGAACTTAAGGACTATATCTCAGCATCTGAGAGTAGTAGGTCATTTGGCATGTTTTATGATAAAGAAATGTCCTTTGTGGAGTTACAGCATTGATTTTAAAGCTCTTAATTACAGACCCATCAAGCCCAGGAACAAGGGCTTCATATCTTTCAATCAACTAAAGGAGCCTTCCTGACTGCGGCAGTGTCTTCAAGAAAGTTATCAGAGCTCAGTGCGGTCTGAACGTGGTCACTGGGAGAGAAGCACTGTATTATTCATAGAAATATGGTGGGTATGCAAACTCCTGTTGAGTTTCCAAATTGCACTCAGCTTTTCCAAGAAGTAATCCTGGGTTTGGGTTGTTTTTTTTTTTTTTAATTCGGAGAGGAAAGGGACTCCCATAAAGCAGATCAAAGGGAAAGGGGACCTAACCACTTAGAGGAAAGATCGCTTCCTCCTTTGTGCCCTTTCAGCATAGGGAAAAGTGACAAACAAGTTCCTGCATTTCCCGCGGCAAGGTAGGCAAAGCTCAGTGCCTGAGAGACACCATATCAAAGGGACGTGCCACGAGGTTCGCATGAGGCACCGCTCCGCGTCACAAGCTCCTCTCGGCCTCCCTTTACCCCAGCCAACACTAACTGCCAGGGTATTATCCTGCAACAATTCATTTCCATGGGTTTCAATGGGAAGCATTAAGACATTCCCTTTCAGGAAGAAGAAAAAGGACTCAAGTAAATAAAAGGGCCAAATTACCTGTACGCGCCAAGAAGAAATATGAAAGGATGAATTTAAAAGAGTCTGCGTGGCGTGCTGGACTCTGTCATCAGACGACACCACTGCCAGCGGTGGAAGGTCGGAGCAGCACCTTTCTGCTCAGGGAGTCTGCTGAAACTGGGACTCCCTGTGGAACCAAGTGCGTTTTGATGAGTCTCAAGATGAAAATGTCCGTGTTTTGGTGCTGCTCTTTTTTTTTTTTTTCCTCTCCTAATTTCAAAGTCAGAAGCTGGGATTCAAAACCATATTTTCTGCAGTTGTTAAGGAAAAAAAATGGAAATGGTGAAGAAAAAGTGAAGCAAGAGAAAGAATTTTCTGTAACAGTAGCAGGCAGGGTAAAGTATTTTCCATCCAGTTGTGTCCTGCAAGTGTGGGCAGCCCCAAAGGTGAGGGAAATTTCAGCTGTTCCCTGCAAGGGCTCCAACCAGGGCAGTTCACCAAGACACGTTGTGAGGTGGAGCTGGGAAAAGAGGCCCAGATCCATCAGTAAGTCTTTATGGGACCCCCTGATGCCGGGGCAGGTGTGGCGGCTGTGGCCAAGCCCACACCTCCCCAGGAGAAGGTATCCCACTGCAAAGCCAACCTGTGTAAATAACTCCCATATGAACAGCCGTTTCATCAGTTGGTAGACGCTGGGCACCAGGGAGCCAGAAAAGCAGGGGAAGGGATGAGTAGGAACATATCAAAGACAATTCCGCCTAAGGAAGTTTTTTTTTCCCCCTAAATTTTCTCTTCCTCACCCTGCCATGGAAAAATCCTGAGAGATCATGGATGGAGTGTAAAAAAGTGGATAAAGGAGAGGGCTTAATTTATAGGGGAGCTTGAATTTTTAATCCTGTGCCCCAAAGAAACCACTGCCTAGGCAGCCAAATCCTATCTGCAGTGACTAATGAAGGCGGGAGGTACCGCGCAGACCCCCATAGCAGCCCCATCTATCTAAGCTGGCGAATAAGCAGATGCTTTAGCCTTCTCCGCCCAGGAGGCTGAAATTCCCCTCATGAAGGGCCCTCTAACATTAATTGCAGAGACACAACCTGCCTTTTTATAAGACAAATTAATAATTTCCTTAATCCATCATCAGGAAATGGAAGGCTTTGATGCTTTAATTCCTTTCCTGTGACCATGGCAACAACAAAAAGGGGGGGGGGGGGGG
>VXBO01004985.1:134074-229033 GCA_013400135.1 Rhinoptilus africanus
GGGGGAGTGTGTGTTAATTTTCTCATCCATGAGAATTTCAGCAAATAGCATGTTAGCGTTCTTTGTCTGTAAGCGAGTCTTTGCTGGAGAGGAGTCCAGAGAGTTACACAAAAGGCAGGTAACAGAAATCAGGTGCCTGGGAGACGATGGGACCATGATGAGGGGAAGCCAGAGCTAAGCTTTAGCTACCCTGGCTCCGGTCAGAAACAAAATGCAGAAGGGGTGTAGCACTGCTGTTATTCACCCCAGTCCCATTATCCTTGAGGGAGAAAAGCCAGCTCATGAAAGTGTTGTGCTGAGGGCATTGAAGCCCACTGATGCTCAGAAAATGAGACCTGTTAAAGTTAGTATGGATTGGCCTACCTTCTCCCCCCCCGAAAAGAAACAGAACAACAGGCCATGGTTCTTAGCCTGCAGTATAGGTAATTATAGCACTAAAATTGGGTATTGCAAAAAAAGTGCAGTGTAATGCATGCATGTGTGCATGTATATACATGTGTGTGTCTATGTCTACACATGCACGTATGTATCACGTGTCCGTTATCTCACAGCCCAGTGTATGTTCACATACACGCTCCCAGCTGTGAGCTGAGTTTCTAGCACTAGGATAGCAAATCCTTTTTATGTTACGCACAGATTGCGGATGAATGGATAAACGCTCTTTCCCCTGCAAAACACCTGGCTTCATCCCTACAGCCCCTGAAGAGCCGAGCCTGATCCCTGCTACACCTTATATTTGCTCTCATGGGACAGAGCCGTGCCAGGGGGTGAACTTGCTTTAAAATATGTCCAGTCGCAGCACAGAGGTCAGACCTTATAACTTAATGGTATGGACACAACCTCTGCACCCTTTCTTTGGGAGCGCAGGGTCACTCCCTGTGTCCACAGACTCGTTCTTGCAAATCCCGTCGGTCAGAGTCACTCAGGGCACCCTCCCACCAGGGAGGGTTCAAAAGAGCCACTGGTTTCACCCCTGCAGTTTGCCTATGAAAATGCTTGCAGAGCTGATACTACAGGCGACTCCGCTTGCCAGGGTTTGCTTTGGTTGTTCAGCAACAAGGAAAGGCTGGATTCCTAGCACGTGAATCAGGCTGCATGCTCTGAGGGAGGCTGATTCACCCAAGTTTGACTTGGCCGGAGCAAATGTAGCCAAGGCTTTGCCCTAGTGAAGGTATCAGAGCAAGGATCTAACACGCATGATCCCCAAATTGAGGACACCGTCCAGCTGGGAGGAGTTCGCATTCAGATGCTGAGTCTTTTCAGGTCCTTGACTCAAACCCTGGTGGGAGTTTGCTGGGTCTGCTCAGAGGAGATGCTTCCCCCGTGCTTGCGCTCTTTTGTACCTTGGGGGTACGGCCTCTTCTTTCTAACGCAGGCTGTTGGCACACGCTCCTCTTTCCATCTGCTGAGGTACCGAAAACACAATAAATGCTGAATAATACCTGTTTTCACTGATATTAAATAAGAAAACTTTTCACTTTATGGCTGCTGTGCGAGTATAATGTGATCACAGGTGGGCACAGGAATATATTTGCAAGCTTTGAATAGGCAAAGAAGTGTCTAAAGGGCACATCTGTATTCAGTGCTGAGCACTCTCTGACCAACTTTGTGAACATCAGGCTTAGCTAGTGACAAAGGCTGGGATGCTTCCCTTCTCCAGAGAGCAAACCTCATTTGCTAAGTCTTTGATTGTCCATGGTAAGACTCGGCCAGTAGGCATAAAGGAGCTAAAGCTGACTAGCTTCATGGAGCAGCCCTCTTGAAATAAGGGTCTAAGTAATCAAAGGAGAAAAGCACCTTTGAAAGATACTGAGCTTGTTCAGCTGCTCCTCAGGGTTTCCTCACCAGTGGGACACCTCCCCAAGGATCATGTCCTGCACAGCTCTATGGTTTCTCCAGACAACTGCTGCCTGTTACATTCTTCTGGATCATTAAAACCCAAGGCAGCATTTTGCCGATAGTGCTGAGAAAGAGGAAATAGTTGCTGCAACCCTGCATTTCATAAGGCTGGGGAGAAATTTCCAAAGAGAATTCTTCATCAGTCCTGAACTGATGCAAATTTATTTACGTTCAAAGAGTAAGAAAAGTCGAAAGAAAAAAGTTATCGCACTTCTTGGGGAACCAGAGACGCATAAAGCCTCTAAAATCACACAGTTCAGAGATAGCACTCCCAAATAGCAGTGCAACCTGAAGATGATTTTCTCTCAAAATACCTGAAGGTCAGTTATTCTGACATTGTAAACTGAATGTCCCACAACAGAATTACAATTTAACACGTGTAACTTTCACTGTGTGCTTAATCTGCATTTCTCAAAACACATGCGGGCCCATTTAACCTCTAGGGAACATCTATTCCCTGAAGATGGCTAGTCACTAACTGAGCCCACTTCAGCTTAATATCTTGCCTTTTGTACTTCATTCCGGCTCCAAAACCCAGACATAAAAAAAAAGCATGCTGGTTCCCTTCTACCAGCACAAATCCCAGATGAAGTTTGAGCATCTCTACTGGCTACCATTTAGCTGAGATGCCCATTTCAAAATTCAGAGTGCCTACAGAAGATGGGCAAGCAGGTCTTGGATACCCAAAGTACATTGGGAGAGCGAAGTGGAGTCACGCATTAGAAATGCCCTCCGAACGCCTATAATACAGAGCGTGGGTTTGTTTAACATAGGGCTGTTTACAGCAAGGTTTCAGGGCACTGTCATGTTTTCTCTGAACTGCAAACAGGGAATGAGGGTACCTACAGGAGTCGGAGCCCTTTTGAGCCAGTGGCAACCCATTTGCTTGGCTGCGTGGGTAGAGACGATGCACCTTGCAGTTCAGGCGAAATGAATGTTCTCAGGACGGAGAGAGGCACGGATGCATATTGTGTTTACTGTTAGGGAGATAAGTTTTAGCACATGCATGTGTGTGGGCTTAGAGGATTAAGCATGATTGTGCACTGACGGTCAATACTATTTGCAACGTATCATGTGTAAACGATATTAACACATAAGTCATGACGCAATGTGTAGCAAGTTTCATTATCCCTCATTAAAGCAGCTCTCCCTTGCAAGTGCAAATGTACTGGAAGGCTGACCTAAATGTAGAAGCTGAATGCTGATCCTTATCTTAATGAACAAATACAATTAGCCAAGTGTAAGAGTGTCAGGTATTGAAATGATCCTCTATAATACCTTCTTTCTTTTATTTCACTGTGATGAGCATCTCCTGATGATATCAGAGCAACATCTCATCACAGCACCTGGCAAAAACTACCTGAGGGTCCATGGAGCATCATATCCAGGCAGTCAGTCCAGGTCCAGGCAAACTAGCCATTTCTACTGTGGTTGGACTTCCTTGAATGTATGCTGTCCTTTCAGGACATCCTGGGAAAGCTTTGTGTTTCATGCCTTTTAGCTTTCTTGACTGTCTCCAATAGTGGAGAAACCCTTATTCCCCTCTACAAGAGCTGGTGTCTCTCACATAGTAGCAATCAACACTGAAAAATGCTTACAGAGTAAAGAGAATGGAACCACCGTGGCTGAAAACGAATCTAATCAGATGCTGGTGATCACTCCACTGACAATTTAGGATAACAAAGATGTGAATGAAGGGGCTCCAGGGGTTCTTTGCCACCCTTTGGGGACTCCTCTTGACAAAAGTGTGGCAAGGACAGTGACATCCTTTCTTCGTTTTTGTTGCTTGATCTGCTCTGATTTGCAGTATCTGCTGCAAGAAGCTAAAGACTTTAATCTTTCATGAAGACCCTACTGCTGAGCTTGCCTCCTCCCCTCTGGAGTTTGGTTTCTGCCTAGAAAATGAGGGGAAAATAACAGATTTCCATAGATGGAATGTTTTAAAAACAGGTTACACACAACATTTTCAAGGTTGCAAAACCGCATTTGCATAAGCTTTATTTGTATAATCTCACCACGGAGTTGTAAGAGTTGATGCTGATCCAGACTTGACTCCATTGATTAATAGGCACCATGTGCAACGCATTTATGCTTTGGGAAGCAGAGACTTCGTCCCTCTCAGTTAGGGCAGGGGACATTTTACTTGATCAGAGCAATGGAAACTTGAATCTTTGTGTGATTCTGCATCAAAGAGACATCTGGGACTGTCTGGGCTTTTCCAGCCAAAGAGCTACATCAGAATTGATTGCCCAGACAATTTCAAATGAGTCTTCACAGAATGCAGTGATTAAGACTACTTGCAGAGGTTTATTTCTAGTCTAAAGTCTTCTAAAGCTTTCAAAGCAACAAAAATTTTCTTACCTGTGTATGGAATTATACAAGCACATCCTGCTTGATCTAGCCACCATCCCCAGTATTTTTTCAAAGAGGTAAGTCATTTCATCTGGATTTGGCAACCTGATTTAACTACAGAAATCAGGGTTAGATTCAGGAGAGGTCTGTGCAGCGAAATCCCTGACTTTTAGGTGTTCTGGCCTCCAGCAGCTTCTGAGCTGCGCTCAGACACCCAGCGTGGTTGATGATGAAAGTTGAGTGCTTTGGAGTTGAACTCTACAGAGCTGGCAGGATGCAGTGGGATCTTCTCAAAGGCAGCAGGCAGCCGCTTACATTCGACCAACAGGAAAAGTGAAGGACAAGGCTGTCTCTGCAATTCTTTCTTGCACTAAAAGCCCCTTGAGGCGGGAGTGAGGCAATCCTGTCTGCTTGGGATCCATTGTCTGAAATCTTCTCCTGGAGATTGGTACCTACGCCCTTTCTTTCAAAAGACTCCGCACAGATCAGTCTTTTAAAAACAAAGCAGGAAGAAGAAAAGGTGGTGATAGCTTTTATTATATAATGCCTCGGTATTCAAAGTATATGCTGAGGAAGTGGGAGGCCCGGGTTCCTCTCCCGCCTCAGCCCGAGGGGCCCAAACCCACGGTGTCCCACATCCCATGAGAGAGCCCCACCAACCAGGCTGGAGGCTACCTTGGGCGGAGGAGCCTCCTCCGCCCCTGCTTTGAAACTGCGCCGCTCACTCCCTCGGCAGCCAGCGAGGAATTCCAGACTCAGGAGGCCGGGGCGGGCAGGGTGTGGGGGGGGAAAAGCGAGGGATCGCGTGCCCCACGCCGAAACCTGGCTCTGAGGCCTGTCACCAGGGAGCGGGGAGCCCCCGGGGATGCCTCCTGGCTCTCCGAGGAGGTTTGCAGGCTGACTGCGGGTCATGGCATCCAACTTCCTCCTCTCTCCTTGGCACCGTGACTCTAGGAAAGGCTTCCAGCAAGGTGGCACTGCGGCGGGTGGAGAGGGTCCTTCCCCCCAAGCCCCACGGGCATCCTTGCCCCTCCTTTGCCCCACCTGTGCCATCTTCCAGAGCCAGAGCTGCCCTGGCGTTGCATGGGGAGGTGCTGGTGCATCCGTCAGGACCTGACGAGCCCCTAACAAGTCAAATACCACTTTTTTCCATGCCAGTGGGGCTCAGGTGGGTGCGAGGCACCAGGTTGCCTGGTCTCAGCAGCTCTGGAGACCCCACGGAGTACGGCTCTGGGCACCTGGGCGAGCACCGAGGTAAAGAGTCAGGTGTTTCCAGGTTTTCCAGGCCATTACAGGGTTAAGCAGCAGGAGAGTTGAGTTCTCCAGACAAGCTGCCCAGACAAATGGACTTCAGTTCTGTTTATACCCTTTGGGTTTGATCCTACCTACAGCAGAGGAGGCTTCTTTCTTTCCAAGTGGGCACGCTGGGTGGCAGACGGGGAATTAATGTCCCCTCCCTGATGTTAGACAATAAATCAGCTCCCCACTAAAATTCGGGATTAAGGGCCGTCCAGATAAATCAAAGTGGGAAATCAAGCTTTTTCCTCAACCTCAAGGCAATGGATTAGAAAAAAGGGACACACTCAGCTTGATTCACTTGGTTATGATATGATTAGGTGTTAAAACTCTAGTATGGCCGATGTTTATCCCAGTGTAAGATCAACTTTCCCAGTCAAAAAATAAAAAAAAAAAAAAAGAAAAGAAAAGAAAGAAAAAAAGGAATTATGCAAACAATTTAACAGCAGGGGCCAGTCTTTATTACAGTCCCCTCAGGATGGGCAAATGAAAGCCCTGAACAGCTACCAACAACAGTAGCCACAGTTACAGCAACAGGGCTTAAATATCATGTGAGGTTGGCAGCTCTCAGCCCAACAAGAAGTCACGAAAAGGCACGTTAAAAGTAGCAATATCTGATAGAAGTTTGCCTCAATTATCAGTTCCGGGGAAAGGATGAACTGATAATCGCTTCCTTAGGGAAAAAAAAAAAAAAAAAAAAAAAAGCGGGAAGGAAAAGCAGCCTTTCTGGTAAATCTGTGACAGCAGCTCCGACTGGTTTGTTGCCCATTCCTTTTCGCAGCCTAGCAAAAATCATCTCCCAGAGATCTACACGTCTCTCTCTGTTAAGTAATCGTTGCACTCACATTCATTAGGCTGCAGCAAAGGCATCCCCATTAGCCAATTAACCAACCCATTAGGAGGTCCGGGTAAGCACTGTGGGCTGTTACGCCTTCCTGACAGAGCACCCAGGAGATTTGAGGGCCGCCACTCCAGCTTGCACCGTAAAAAGAGGAGAAAAAGGGCAATTTTTGGTCTGCGAGATGGAGACCTCCAGGTGAAACCTCACTGTTGTTTCCGTCACACTCTAGGAAGCTCTCCCTAGAAATGTTTTCCTTTTCGGAGGGCTCCTCCTCCTCCAAAATAAGCCAGATATTGCTCAAAATTGGCAGAGGCAGAGTCGTCTGGCGCGCTCGGGAGGAGGACTCCTGAGGGGAGCAGGCTTCGGCCGTGCCGGGCACGGGATAAGCATCTGCTCTTGCTCACCATCAGCGCTCGGCCTTTCACTTTCTGCTTCCAGCAACCAGAACTGGTTCTGCACAGCGTCTGTTGCAACTCCTCACAAGCGCAGAAACGCACAAAGAACCCAGGCAAGTCAAACCAGTGCAGGGAGACTCCTTCCAGCCCGGCTCCGTCCCAGCACTCCGCAGGAGACTTGCTCCTCTCCACGTTCTTCTGGCCACGTGCAGGGGCACCTTCCTGTTCTCTCAAGTCCGACATGGTCTATATCGTTCGCTGCTGGAAATGGCAGCAGGGACTTGTCCATAAAACTATGTGAAAAATGCACATTCTCTTCCCTTCTGTGTTGATGTGGATGCATGACGGGACACGCCATTCAAGTAAATCTAGCGTTACCGACAGGGATACTCACAGAAATGAACACACGCGTGGTATGCCCAAAACCAGGTGAAATCACAATTTAAAATTCGCAGGTATGGACAATTGCACCAACCAATACACAGACAATACTACGTCGTTTCTCTGACCTATTACGAATATGACTCAAACCAAAAAAATCACTAAACATTAACTGCATACATAAATGAGTGATCTACACAGAATGCCTAAAAGTAATAACAAAAGGATTTGCTGAGTAATTCCGGAAGAAAAAAAAAAAAAAAAAGGAATGATTGTCAGGAGAAAACCTGGTTGTGGGAAGAGGCACTTAATTCACTGCATGAGTGACTCAGGGTGAATTACTTGCATAACTCCACTCGTGGAATTCAGTACTCTGCAAAAGTGCATACATGTTAAATCAACCCAAACACAGAGCGGTCCATATTCCTGGTACAATGCCGTCTTCTTGCCGGTACAGAATGAACAAAAATCCCCTCAGCTGGGCAGGGAGGAAGGGAGAAATTCTCTTTTTTGGTACCCTGGCAATGTTTTCAAGGGAAAGTTCCGACAGCACTGGCTTGCCCTCTTCATGCCTGGCATTTATGTTAAAAAGAAAATTGGGCCTGTAATATTCAAGAGCAAGCTCGTGTTGACAATGAAGCTTTGACTAATAAATCTGAGGCTGTGCTTCCCACCCAACTCAATTTAATGCCATAAGGTAATTAGGGGTCCTTTCCTGCAAAACACAGAGCTCTCTGAGGAATGTCAACTGGCATGGACACCAGCAAGATTTGCTTTCTTCAGACTCCTCTCAGAATAAATAAGTCCTTCCTTTATTTGCTATCTGTGGTTGAACTGTGAGCTACAAAGCTTACCGGAATGAAACCAAGGGAACTATTTTTCACTGCCCTCCCCACTTTTATTTCCCATAGCAAGCCTCCAAAATGAAACAAAAAAGAGAAAAAAGAAAAAAAGAAGGAAAAAAACCCAAGGCATAGCTCTTTTGTAAGTCTCGTGTGCCTGACATGATCCACCAGCCACACTTCAGGCACCAAATTCAGATTTTAGGGTGACCGGGTGATGCATACGATCTTGGCTGCGGCGCAGTAATTTAAACTGCATAAACTGGGCGCTTATTCTCCAGCTATAGTCAACGCAGTTGGTATTTCAGAGCTTTTCTGTTGGGAGCTTTATTGATTCCCAGGAAAACCTTGGTTTATGGGGAGACTGGCTGTCCGTATGTTGCACAAGGAGCAGCTGCAGCAGGAATAGCCGGGTACGGAGAGCATCCCACCCAAAGCAGAGGTCCACATGGCAGTGGCAGTGCTGAGGGCAACAGCCTCTTTGGGAAGGCGGGAGAAGCGTGTTTGCTGCTCTAGAGCTGCCCAACAGCTAAAGCATGGCTCAAGCAGCAGGCCTGGGTGCCGTAGCCTTGGTTGCCTCCACCCAGCCGGGGCGAGAAAGCAGGAGTGAGCACAACCTGCCCAGGGAGACCCAGGCTATGTTGAAGTGGGAGCCTGGAGTCAAGTCCCCAGCTTCTCCTGGTGCTTATGCAGTTTTAATTGACAGTCGTTGAATAAAACACATAGATACTCCCTGGAACTGAGACCTGAACCTGGGATTTTCTTTGTCCCGGAGGAAACAATCCCCCACTTCGTTTGCTCATGGTGAAGTGGTTGAGGCACCAACCCTGGAGGTATTTAGAAGATGGATAGACATAGTCCTTAAGAGATACAGTTTAGTGATGGGTTTTGTCAGAGTAGGTTGATGGTTGGACTAGATGATCTGGTTGGACTAGATGATCTGAAAGGTCTCTTCCAATCTAGGCAATTCTGTGATTCTATGAATATTCCTATCAAAAACATCCTGAATATTATGCTTTGGTGAGGCTAAGGAAAGCCTGCAACTCCCATCTTCTGCTTCCCAAATGCGTGCTCTAAAAAACTAGGGTGTCCCATTGAGGAGCAGGACAAGAGCTCTGTGCAGGTTTGAACTCAGCCACGTTTGAAGAAAGCAGGTATGATCCAAGTACCCTGCGCTGAGCCCCTCCAGTAATGTAGAGTAGGATGTGCCCTGGCTCCTGAGCAGCAGCGGGACTGCCTCCAGTTTCTTCTCAAGGTTACTGTACTTTTGAACACGTGCTGGATCCGTGGCTAAGATCCACAGGGAATTTTCTATCTCAGAATGGACAAGGCTATTGATTTCAGGCAACTTTAGGAGTTCAGTGGTTCCAAGGTGCACAGTGGAAAACTGATTTCAGAGTATGGCCCTATGTTTTTACACACTACCATTGCTCCAAATCCATGAACTAGCTTATGCACTGAGTTTATGAAATTCATGCTTGTTTTGTGGGCAAATTCATAATGGCTTTCCGATTATTCGTCAGCTCTTTCAGGCGAGCAAACATCTACGTCACCCATTTCTAAGAGAGAATTGTGCTATTAACACAGGAGCACAGGAATTTGGTGAATGCATGCTCCAGGGGGATACTGCACATACCACAAGTGACTACTGTGCTCTAATAACCTAAGCCAAATTCACTTACAGGCCACTAAGATAACTGCATAGTGGCTGTGAGGTAGACCTTTGTTAGAAACATGAGAAATTTTTAATACCCATTCCAGCATCATGTTATAAAAGGACAGATGATGGAATGGGTCCAGCAGAGGGCCACGAAGATGACCAGAGGGCTGTAGCACCTCTCCTGGGAGGACAGGCTGAGAGAGTTGGGGTTGTTCAGCCTGGAGAAGAGAAGGCTCCAGGGAGACCTTACAGCGGCCTTCCAGTACCTGAAGGGGGCTACAGGAGAGATGGGGAGGGACTCTTTATCAGGAACTGTAGTGATAGGATGAGCGGTAACGGTTTTAAACTGAAAGAGCAGAGATTTAGATTAGGTATCAGGAAAAACTTTTCACTATGAGGTCAGTGAGGCACTGGAACAGGTTGCCCAGAGAAGCTGTGGATGCCCCATCCCTGGAAGTGTTCAAGGCCAGGGTGGATGGGGCTCTGAGCAGCCTGGGCTAGTGGGAGGTGTCCCTGCCCAGGGCAGGGGGGTTGGAATGAGATAATCTTTAAGGTCCCTTCCAACCCAAACCATTCTGTGATTCTATGACAATTCATGTTGCATCAAGTCCTGGAGCTTGATGCACTGGGGGATTACTGACAAATGCTCAATTCATCTTGCATCAAAATAGTAGATTTAAGTGCTCGAGACAGTTGGTAGAGACAGGGAGAAACTTGTGATCAGTTTTCAGAAACAAGCAGTTTGAGTGTCCTGTTAAATTGAGCAACAAGCTCATCAGACAGAAGTACAGGACTGAGACGGATGGCACCAGATTTTGGAGTTGCGCTGCCAACTCTCTTTGCTGCTGTGTCCATCAGCCTTCCACCTTTTGGCTGTCCCATCCACCGAGGCTGCTAGCTCCCTGAGGCAGAGACCCGACCCGATCTGCACTTGTGGTTCTTCCACCACAAATTTTTGAAGAACTGTTTGAACTACTTTTTAGCCCGTCATTGAAGCATAAAGCCTGATAATGTGATCTGAGAGTTGTCGGTGCACAGACTACTGGTAAAAACAAGTTGGAATGTATCACCCTGTTCTAACTCCAAAAGGAGGATTTTCAACCCTGTGAGTTGGCGATGCCACCGAGAGGTGTTTGGAGCTTTCAGGCCCGAGCTGACTTAGCTCAGCCTGCCATTTCTGCCTTCAGCCGAGCGTTTGCAATGACGACAGACTTCACGCTTCTGAGAAACGCCTTTTATTGTACGACAGGGGTTGTCACGTGAACGTCAACAAAAGAAATCATTCCGTAGCAATACCAAAAATCAAATCGTTACACAATGCAAAAACCAAAACAAAACCAAACCAGAGTTAAAATGATGAAAAAGCAGTGCGCTGTTACACAATGGAAAACATATACAGAAAGCCACATTCTTCTGCTGAAGTGTCAGATGCTCAGCATCGCAGAAAATAGGTGATTTCAACTTTTTCTCCCTCCTACCCTCCCAAAAAAGAGGCAAACTTCAAAGCGAGATATTTCAATGAGTCATATTAACACAAAAAGCAAGATTTTCAGGAAAGTTTCTTTACCATTTGGGTCTTTTGTCCCCTTCTGATTCTTTTCGCAATCTTATTTTTAACATGTATTGGGAAGGTTAAAAGAAACCATTAACATCACTTAAGCAACCAGCGTTACTGACCTTGGTCAGAAGAAGGTTCTCCCTCTTTCTAAAGGGCAGTACAAATGGTACCACCGAAGACAACGTCTGTCTGTCAAATGAGCTCTGGTTCAGTTCGCTAAAAAGAATTTTGCCCTTAAAATAAGCAAAATACGAGATAACCTGTCCTTGAGAAACTGTGTGGGTTTTGACTCTCCCAGTGGTCTTTTAAGGAGGGGTGGAGCAAAGACAGACCACATGAAGAACAGTTCTTGAGAAAAGCAGAGGCTGCTCCTAGTCTTTTACACCAAACAAACAACAGTTCTCTAACTGATGTTCTTCAGTATTACTGTATAAAATTATATTTATTAGAAATAAGACTCGAATATTTTAAGGCACCTCATGGTGAAGAACTATTTTAAAGGCTTGAACGACTCAGAGGACCGAGTTCTTTTTCCAAGATCCCCAGTAAGGAATGTAGCTTACAGTAACCAGCTTTGCTATTTCCACATAAAGCATGAACATTTTCAAAGTGGAAGTTTAGAACTATTTGAACTTTTCATTGAAAGGGAACATAAAACACCTTGCCGGAAAGATAATTTGTCCATTTAGCAGACCAAGACTTTCACCAAAGGAAGGCCTTTCTCATCCCTGATCTGAGTTTTGCCATTCAGGTACATTGCACTTTTCTACTCAACTGAAATTAAATGGGTCAGTGAATCTTAAACAATATTCATCTAAACAAAACAACTATCAAGAACAAAACCAACACAAGAATCTAAAATCCAACTTCCCGATTCAAATATTTTTGTTATTTGAAACCAAAAAGATGGATATAATGCCAACGACAAACACGGATGTCTTGCTATCAGTTGTTTTACTCAGCAATTTATGGGGTTCAAGTGTGATTTTTTTTCAAAAAATTGTTTTCTCTGATATTGATATTGGATACCTACAGCTAGTGATGTCCTAGCAAAACACGTGAAGAAGCAGAATCAGCATTTCCAGAGATACCTAACATTTTTGTGCACATTCAAAAAGCTACAGGATCAAATTAATTCTAGCTTATAGATTGATAGTGAGATCTGTCAGGGTCTCATACCAGTGAGTCTGCAGCAGCCAGCGTCTTGGAGCTCTGCTCTGAAATATAACTTACCACAGATTCATTTCAGAGCTGAAATGAACTAAAACTGTAATTATACCCTTGGTTTAAGCATGCATATCTCCTTGGTTCTGATAAAAAAAAAAAATAAATTCAAGATATATGGCCAGGAGAATGTACTGTTCTCTTAGAGTACTTTAAAATCTCAGTGTATTATACACCATACTTACTCTCTTGTAAGAACTATTTGGAAATCAAAAGAAATCACTACTGTAAAACACAGTTAGACTCTGGGTATGTCCAAACTGCTCAATAAAAAAAGTAAACAAATGTGCTTAAGCATCAGACTCCATTAAGTGTCTACACTGCCTTACTGGTCAGGCTCGCCCCAGCTCCAGGTTTCTCTGTGACAAAGCTTGAACAGAGTTTGGACATGGTTCAGACCATGGATCCTTTCCAAAAAGGCAGTTGCAGACAAGACCATGCAAGGTTGAACTTCCTTCATGCTACGCAGTCCCCCACCATTATCCCATGTGACTTTACACACTCCAACACTTCCCTACATCTTCACATACCTCTGCAATATAAAAACCACTCTCCTGAGCTGCAGAATAGCCCTATACTTATTTCAGACGATTTGAATTGAAAGGGAAAACAAACCAACCCAAAAAAGTGCTGGATGGTAATTGTGTGCTAAGTCCACAGGGGAGTCACATGAGTCCAGAGAAGACCAAGGGCCAAGAGATACAGAAAAGTGGATGTGGCTGGTGCGCTCTAGGAAGGATTAGCCATAAGCACGGCTTACGTGAGCCAATCTGTGCCACGTTGCTTTGAGGACAGGTCGTTGTCCCTGACCGTCTGCTATTTAGCACCAGCCGTAGCACACGCCTCACGCTGTGCACTGCTGCATGGAGTTCAGTTCCGCTGATACCAATGAGATTTGTTACAGCGTAAGGTGCTACACACCGCAGAAGTGTCAGAACCTGCCAGAAGAAAGCTGGGGACAAGAGCATTTAGTATTGTCACCTCCTGCTAACGACAGAAGAGGATGTTACCAGCAAAAAGGGACACCTGACGTTTGTTTCCTCCCATCACCACCCACCAGAGGAAGCTGGCTGGTGGCACTGCTGGTAGTAAGAGGTCCTCCCCTCTCTCTCAGCATCTCCAGCAGCCCAGCAAGCCTCTGGGCCTCACTGCGGGGAAGATGCTGCGACAGGGAAACGAGGATTCTGCCACCCCCCAGCCTCTCACCACCAGGCTGACTCCTGAGCAGGACAAAGTCCTTCTAGATGAACCCTTGTGCTGAGGCACAAGCTTTGGCTGCAATTTACTTCTCGACAAGGAGAGAGTAATGTTGCATTTGAATCACTTAATTGCTGGTAGAGCTGCTTGAAATGAGAAACCTTTGTGTTTGCTTTACTTTTAGACCACTGGGTAAATAAAATTTGTCTTGCAAAGGTAAGAGCAAGCATCTTCATTTTAAAAGCAGTGTATTTTCCATGTCCTAAAGAGATCCATTACCTTTTGGTCTCTTCTGTGCTCTTTAAACAGCAAGATGAATAGATCTATTTTCTACTCAGCCTCAAAGAGTAGGTATCTCACTAAACATGAAAAAATCTGAAGCAGCATAGCACTTTTTTGATTTTTATTATTTTTTTTAAGCACGGGAATGGTGCCTTTGTGTGAAAGTGCTTTGCTGAATCAGGACATAACTTTGGAGGAAGAGCAAACCTCTCTCTCTCACTGCATTCCTCTCGCTACCAGCAAGAGCCATTCAAAACGACAGGCTGTACTTTCCTGCCTATTGCGGTAGGATGGTAACTTCAAACAGCTCGAGTTCAACAGAACCCCTGATGCAAAACTTTAAATATACTAAGGTTAAACATTTTTAACATACATTTAATGAATTTGTTGTGTACCCTGCAGTTACAGCTTTGGCTTGAAGGCACAAATATTAAGGCACAATAAATGCAAATAATGTATACATTTCAATGTGTTGGGTTGGAGATAACTTTGTACTACATGGTATTTAGGTATAATGACATGTCATTCAAACATTTCCCCAAGTTATTTTAATACCTTTTTTTCTTTGATAACCTGGATAAAAAGAGGAATGTATGTTAAATTATTTAAATATTTCTTCAGTGCAAATGTGGTAATTTTCTTCTAAACTATAGAAGATTTGAGATTGATTTTTTCAGCATTTGGATTTTAGCAAAATAAAACTAATATTTACATTCATGTTGAACAGCATTATTTGAATTTTTTATCAAAAAAATAAGTATATAGTACTTTTTACTATCAAAAAGAAAAAGTATTTTTGGCTTGTTCTTTTTTCTACCAACCTGCATAGCTACTTATGACAAGTAGAAGGACAAATGCATTAGACAACTAAATTGTACACTAGCGAATGTGCTGTTTAAACATAGCTGTTGTGCTAAAGTGACACTGATAAAATTTTGGTTTTGTTTGCTATCAAAATATTTCCAAAACAGAAAAAGGACGTGTTCAAATTTTTTTTTTGTAATAAGCTCCAAATATGCACCCTAGACCTGTTAGGTGTCCTGCACCTGTTTAAATAAAAGAGATCCCTACCACATAACTTTCAAATAAAAACTGAGTCTGCCTGATTTCCTTAGCAATGCAAACATAATTCGTTGGAAAGGAAAACATATTGCACTGAAAGTAAAGAAAGAGGGAGAGTAAGAGTTTGCTTCTCAGTATTAAATAAGAAGGATGTCCAGTGCAAAGAATCGCTCCTCCCTTTCCTCTCCCACTGACACGCACAAACATTGTCACTGAGTTTAGATGACCTCAGGTTTACGTTCTGTGGAAAACGGTTGCGGTTATTAGGAATCAATCACAGTGCAGTTTCGGTTATGCATAATCCTGAGGAAGGATCCAAGGAGGAATCTGTGGCGAGTTGACCATTCTGAACGACTTCTGGGTAATTCTTACTGAAGTACACCTAGGAAAAAGAGCAGATTCTGTCAGTAATTATGCATCAAGCACCTTTCGGTTTCAAATACAATTTCTGGAGATAAATACAGTAGAGATAAATACATGTCCTTAAGGAACCCCAACAGGAACTTCAGGTTAGTGGCATTCGGTAACTGTGTGCAACTGAAAAATTAGTAAAATTACTGTATGATCTTACATTATAACAAAGCGTGAGAAAAATCCCACACAACCTGTAGATCCACTCAAATGCTGGTAATTCAGATAAACAGATATATTTTATCACTTTACATTAAACTGATAAGTAAAATCATTTTACTAGCTCAAAACATGAAGATAAATTAAAAACAGGATGACAAAGAAGCTGTGAAATCTTGCGTCTGCACAAGGGTTTCTCATTTTCACACATAAAATGAGCACAATGGATTTGGATGTTAATATCAGGTTGTAATCCCTGTATTTTACAAACTATGATTGACAACCATTGAAACTTCGAGGTATATGTATGAAATATCCCAGCGTTTAATTTGTGCTGCAGAGCAGTTATAGGGCCTATAGAAATGTGATCTCTGGATAGTGAACCACAATAATGAAAGAAGAAGCAAAAGCTTTAACAATGACTCAACCAAGCAACTTCTCTAAAATGTAAGATGATACCAAATAATAGGACAGTTCTTTGCCAAGCCTTTGAGTTCCTGAATTCTACCAATTTCTAGCTCAACTAGAAGAGATACAGGTTTCCTGATAAATGTATAATCAGAACATAAAGGAAATGAAATGCTGTCAAGTTTCACTGTTCCACAATCATCAGTTTTTAGTAGCTGTATCATATCTCTGTTCCTTGACAGATGCGCATAACAAAATGAAATAATGTCAAGACTTGTGTGCTCTTATCTAAAAATGTGTTTGGGTGAAAAAGGACTTCAAATGCAATTTTTTCAGAGAAGAATGCGAAAAGTTTTGTTTGAGTCTTTAAAAACAGAAAATACACTATCTTTCTGAAGCTGACATGTGTCACGAGTTAGGTCTCATAGTCAGACTGCTTTGACTACGCCTTATGAAACGTTTCTCCAATTTATATTTGAGAGTGTTGTCAACAAAGTTCAGGGTTTTTTATAATAATGTCCTTTTCATATATATGAATACATGTATAAGACACGTGGGATAAAAAAGAAATAAGTCATTTTATAAAAACATCCCTGTTAGTACCACTGTCGTCTTTTGTGCATACACACTAACGCAGGATATATGCATCTTTACAAGTTCCAAATATTAAGGTCTGATTTGAATCAACAAAAGAACTGTAAGTCCCATTAAGAGGCATTCCTGAGTAACCAGCCACAATCGGATGCAAAGGGGGAAGGTTAATCAGGCGCCTGCCTGTGCACACGCTGCAGAGACGGCAGCACCAGTTGCGTATTCCCACCCTGTGCCTGGGTTAAAACATAAACCTTTGGCATACTTTTAATGCAGCTTTTGAATGTGAAAAAAAAAAAAATTTTTTTGGAAAGTTAATAGAAAACCTTGGCACATTACTAGAGACCTAATGAAATGGCAGCTGCTTTTCAACTGTCTCATTGCAATTCCTCCCCTGAGCCCAATCCCTCAAGATATTAAATGCCCAAGTCTTTATACAAAGTTTCTTCCACTGCCAACCTTTTAAAAAGTAATCACTGGGGTAAGATAACACCTAGTATCTTAATATTTACACATCTGTCACAGCTTTAAAATAAAACCACCCTTATTTTTCCCCTCAAAGTACTCAAAAACTGTTTGACAGAAAATTAGCCCCATCCCAATGCCACCAAAGCTTGTGGAAAAGCCTCTCTCAACACTGCCAAAAGCAAGGAGTACACACCAACTTTTGTTTATCTGAATAATTGAGTGCATTTTTTCCCCTTTTTTAACTGTTTGATGACTATTTCTCGCTTTCCCATAGGACTTTCTCTAACAGCTTCTTGTAAACGGAGCAAAGATACAAACAGGGTCTCACAGAGCCAAGCACAACTCTGTTGCAGTCAGGCTCACAGGCTAGTTACTATATACTCAGCAGTCTCCAATTTGAGCTGTGCCTGCCTTGTCTTCTTTGACATTTGCACGAAAAAATGGGGATACCAAAGACCAAGAGAGATACTCAAATAGCAACATGGGATCAATTCGGAAGTCTGGGCTAAGGTTCCAGCAATGGAATCACAGAATCAATAGCTCCATCTTGCAACGCTCAGCTAAGATGCCCAGGAGGTTTTTTTGAAAATCAGGTTTCTTCAAAATGTCCAAATTAGCCTTGCAATTTACGGTGTGTAATCCCTCTTCATTTGCACTTAAGGGATATATGCATACCGTTCCAGAATATGCATTTAAAGTCTCACCTTACTGAAAGAAGCTCTTGCAACAAGTTTGTTCTGCACAAGATTCAGGTCCAAAACGCAGTAAATCAAATAATCATTGCCAAAGTATGGCCACATTCCAAACCATTTTACTTAGCAACCCACTGTAATGCCTTTTGAAAAGTATGTATATATGCCATATTACCATTTCTTTTTATGTGCAGCATGTTGTTTTTCAACAACAGAAAAAAAGCTGTTCTTCATAAAAACAGTTCTTAGTAACCACAGTAGGAATGCATGAGAGCAGCAGCAATACATGTAACAGACTTACTAGTGTAAAAAGAAAAGTCATTGGAATCAGCTCTTCTGACTAAGCAACTTCCCTCAAACTATGCATGAAGCACTAGGGACAGCAATAATGAAAACTTTGAATTAACGTCCAAGTCCTTCACGCAGAAAGGACTGTAACTGTGCTGCTGGGTAGCTGCTGACTGGAGATAGAGTCTCCCGATTCCCATATTTTTGGGCTGAGTGTGGATAAGCACCATGCTTTGCATTCTTGGCAGATGCTAAAGCTTGTATCTGCCTTCTAGCCTGGGAGTTAGCAAACTTTTTCATCAAACCACATTTCAGCAGAGACTGGTTCCTGGATCTCTTCCCTTCCTGTACAAAATCACATAACATTGATGTGGTAACTGCAGATGACTATATGGGCAAGTAACATCAGGCAATTATTTTTATATATTTTGAATTATCTTTGAATGCAATTGTGCAATTGGGGAGGGCTGCAGGGAAGGAAGAAGAGACAGCATGACATGGCTAAATCTCTACAGACGACAGCTGGACAGCCTCACCTCTTGCCATTCCAAGGACAAAGCCTTAGGAAGCTAGCCTTGCCTTCACAGACAAACACTGGTCATATGAATTTGAGGCTAACCGTTTAAACATCATTTCTATATCCTTCACTCTGTCATAAACATACCATAAAAAAAAAAAAAACATGGCTAAACCATTCCTTTCCAGTAAGACAATATAAGAAGCTACACTGAAGCAATGGAGAAGGGCAGCAGGACTCATTACACAGTCTAGTTAAGGACAAAGCTGTTTCCTCAGTTCTGCAATTAGTGCCACACATGAATTTATAGTGTATGCTCTTAAAAAAACTCTTTAAAAAAATATGAAAAAAAAAGATATTTTAGTAGCTGTAAAAAAAATCCTAAGAATATGAAGAGAAATCTCTTCCCTAATCTTCAAAAAGTTCAGTTAAACAGCCTCCATGACAGCTCCACAATTTTTCATTTTTTTAACAACTTGTGGCAACGCATCTATTTTTTTAGGAAATAGCCAAGCACCTGCCATTTCTTTTCCTGTCTTTATGTGTTGCTTCCTGCCTATTGCTCTCCTGTTGTCCCAGGGAAGAGTTTGGAGTTTGTGTCCCCCTAGCTCTACATCCAGCAACTTGAGGAAAGCACAGAGGCTAGAGGGAAGACCTTTGCCTCTTGTCTTGAAAAGGCTCTCGTAGGTCTCTACATGCCTAATGTTAGTGCTTTACTTGCACCCTGAAATTCAAGTTACATGACTATGAAAAACTTCATCGGCACTGAGAGAAATAAAACCTTGCTCTGGACATCCTGTGTGGCAATTTATTAAGGAAAAAGAAATCAAGCCAAAAGCTAGTCAAAATGAGTTCCTCAATCAGAGGTCATTTTTTTATCTTCTTATCTCTGCTTCGGCTTTCCTTCTGAAAAGTGAAGATGATATAGCTTCACCTCAGAGGCATATTATGAAAATTAATCCATTGATTAAACACTTTGATTGCCAGAGGAATGCTCACAATTACATTAATAATTCTGTACTCAGAGTAGGATCTGAATAGTAAGCAGTAAACCAGGCACAGAGCCTTGTAGGGAACAAGAAGGCAACAAAACATATGCCAGCTGTTTCTTAATTGGGCCCTGCTCATCCTATGTGCAGGACAGAGCTAGGGTACAAGAACCAAGTAAGAGAAAGCACAAAAATAAGAATGTGACCACATCCCATAGCAGAGGGGTTAGAACTAGATGATCTTTAAGGTCCTTTCTAACCCGAACTATTCTATGATTTTATCCTCAGAGACCCTAACATAATGCACAGGTACTGAACTTCAAACTAAATTTTCATAGGCCCTTTTAAAAATACAGAAGTAACAGAGAAATCCTGGGCTCTGCATCCTTAACATGGTTCACAGCAAGTTTTTTTATAAGATCAATGCCCAGCACAGGCGAGTATGTCATATACTATTTACACTTACTGTTTTGTGTACATACAGAAGGATGCAAGAAATCCAAACAGACGTTCAAATCAAGGTATATAAATACACTTATCACTTGGAAGTCCGTGTACATCCCACTAAAAAAAGCACTGAAAATGATGGCTTTGCCTCGCAAAGTCAACAGATTCTTTAGTGGAAGGCTTACTATAACACTGAACACGCTAACTTGAGATAAACAAACTGCAGAGACAAACTTAATTATCACTTCTTCTAAAAATTACCCGTTTTGCTGTTTCAATCAGAGAAGCCGCTTCAGTCTTGCCCACTTGTTGCACCATTTTGTAAAACAAGCCATCTTGCTCTTGCAGCAAAATGTAAGGTTCACCATATTCTTTCAGTCTTCCTGCATCTAAAACCTGTTAAATCAGCAGAAACCAACATATTAACATAAGAAATTCAAAAACAAATGTCGGAGACTACAAGCAAAGGGAGAATGTAGGCACTTTAAGTGCTAAGATGAATTTTCTATCCTGAAAATGAAATACGTTCCCTTCAAACAAGCATAGCACTTTTTCAGTTTATAGACCAGTTGTACAATTTCAGAGTGCCCTACAGCCATTCCACCTATAGGAATCCAATGCAAAGTTATGCAGAATATGGAAATACAATGTTTGTGAAGCCAACAAAGCAGATTATAAGGCTCATTGTGTAAGAAAGAAACAAAGAGGCCTAAAATGGGCTCTGAAGTAAACAGCTGTGGGTAAAAAACCACGCAATAACCACCAAGACGGCTGAGGGAGAATAAGTACATCTTTTGGATTAGAGGAGGTGAAGATGTAATTAAAGAAAATGAGGGTGTTGCTGAAAAGATAAACAGTTTCTTGCACCAGTTTTTGCCAACTACGTATTAGAAAGATACTTACCCTGAACCTATTCTTTCTACATAAAAAAAGATGAGATGCCACCAGGGACATGGGTACCCAAAGAGAGGAGGGGAGGAGGAAAAAACAACAGAGAAACTAAAAAGGCATTAAGTCAGTAAGCCACAAAGGATATATACAGTCAGAATTATTAGAAGAATGTAAGAACCTCTAAGAACCTCTGATTGAACCTCTAAGAAAATATTCTTATACTAGCGACTCTATTTAAGGACTGCATGGTAGCAAATATTGCACTTACATTCCGAAAAGCCTTATGCATTTCAGGGAACTTTTAGAGCACAATATATACATTTTAGATAAGACAGCAATTTAGTCAGAACAATCATTAACGCACAAGTAGAAGACACAGGTGGAATTTGCCCTCCACAGTTTTAGCAGAAGTAAATAGTACCTCACAAATCTGATATAATTCTCAATGCACGAGGAGAAAACTAAAGGAGAAATGATCTATATGGATTTTCAGAAGGGTATCTGGTACAACGAAATAGCTGTGCTACAAGGGACAAAAGTTTTTCAAGAACCTGGACAGAAAACAGAGATCAGAAATAAACAGTGCATTTTTCTGCGTGGAAAGCTGAACAGGTAGGAACTGGTGGGAACCACATTGTTCCAGCATATGTGGCAGCTACGTATGCGTTAAGTCACCAGAAAAAGGAGTTATTGGAAAAGTGGCAAACCCGCAAATGATACAAAAATGTGCGGGGAAAGTCTAAACCAGAGGAGATTCAGATACACCTAACTAACCTAAGAGAATGAGAAACACAATGGCAGGGAAAAGTCAATATTGACAAACGCAATACACTCAAATACTTAGTTGGCTTATAAATTAATGGTATTGACTCAAGAAAGAGACTTGGGTATCAGTCTACAAGTTCAGTACTTTCATCCATGTCTAGGAGCCGTGAAGTTAAAAAGAAGAAAAAGAAAGAAGTTACGTGAGAAAACAAAGTAATTCAGAAAATATTTTTGTTCTTATATAAATAAAAAACTGAATACACACGGCATATTATTGAAAAAGATATTGCCACAACAGAGGGACTTCAAGGACTCATAACCAAGACATAATTGTGGTGTACATATTTGTAAGGGAAAAAAAAAAAAAAGATCTAAAAAACGGGAGCTGCTGATTTCAGGAAAGAAATGAATAAAAGGTACTATGAGGACAACTTCCAAAATAACAAAAACAGTTTGCAAACTTCTGCTTGAAAGAAGAAACTACAATAAGCTTCCAGACACAAATTCAACGTCCTGTGAGGAAACTTTCAAACGTGCAAGTTTTGCCTGTGCAGGTCCTTAAAGCAAAACATCCTGATGGCCAAGAGCTTGGCAGATCCTCCAGCGGCCCTGGACCCCCGTTAGTGACCAAGCCCGCAGAGAAGTCAGGCAGCTGAGTCCATTCCTTTGCCAACGCTGGTGCGAAAATTCCACCCTGCCGACTTGCCTGACACCAGGGACCCGGCAGCGGGGAAAAGGCGCCCACTCCTTTGCTTCCGGTTCAATTAAGTACATGGCATTTGAATGGAAAATAACTCAGCCAACAACAACCGCATAATTGCATCTGATTGTATAAATCGTATGCACAGAAACCTACAAGAAGTTATTTGCCGTTTTCAAAAGCTCGTATCTTATAGCACCCATCTTATACTATGATTTGCCTTTGCAAGCAATTTCCAATACTGTTATTGCAGAAGAAAGTGCTCGTGGTAAAATTTTCAAATATCTGTAATATTGCATAGCACGATATATAGTCATTAAATATGCAACAGATGGAGTATTTCTCCTGCAAAGGTATACTTTCACACATGTTGATTTTTCAGCGTACTTAGTCCTATCCCATTTAATTTGAATATTTAAGGATTCATTATAAATGCACTTTTAATCACCATCTTTTATATACTACAGTATGTCACAGTTAAGGGCAGCTTCCTTAAAAACACAATAAATCAAATGATCATATACAGTCCAACATAATAATTAACTTGCTATGCCACAGCATAGGACATCTCTAGGGCCTTGAATTAGTTTAGCTTTTTTCAGCATAGCACTAGATTATGTAGCCACTCCTTAAGAAAGAAAACAAAAAGTGTCTTTGTTAAACTTGTCTCTCACAAAGAACTACAACAGAAAAGTGGAGGGTTTTAAAAAAATTTATATTACTGTGGTATTCGAATTTTAACATTAATTTTGCAAATATCTGAAGCAACCACAAACATGGACAATTTTTCTCCTCCAG
Organism: Rhinoptilus africanus; assembly: GCA_013400135.1. Taxonomy (NCBI): domain Eukaryota; kingdom Metazoa; phylum Chordata; class Aves; order Charadriiformes; family Glareolidae; genus Rhinoptilus; species Rhinoptilus africanus. Next base: position 157,188 of record VXBO01004985.1, read on the forward strand.
AGAACCTGGGAGGTGAAAAAAGAAAAATTTATTCTTCCTTGGCAAGTTTTAAACAGCCAAGTCCAGAAGATGAATAGATAGAGTGAGCGATTTGTGTGTCTAGAAGAATTCCATTCACATTTTAAACAAATCATTAATCTATTCATATCCTTTTCGTGGGGAATAAAAACAATTTTGTGCTATGAAAATAGACAGAACAAACATAGGGAAAACAAGTCGCGTTACTTTTTTAAAAAAACTGAAATAAAAAGAATGAAACTGAACAGAGACAGTATCATTCCTCCAAGTCAAGAATAACCTCTAAACTCTATTCACCAAGGAAAAACACCACTTCTATTAACTGCTGTCATCTATGAGACAATGGAGAGAATTTAAGCTGATTCACTTTGTAGTTATGCATTTATATATTTATACATTTACAAAAAAAGCACTGAGACAAAGAGATAGGTTCTCTTCTTTGAAGAAATACATGATGATAAAATTTAAATAAATAAATAGGTACTTTGGCTAAGGCTTTTGCATACTCTTACTCACTGACTCCAAGCCAAATTAAAATCATGAGGACTTCAAAAAGCCAGCTAATCATTCAGGAAAGGTGGAATCTGGTGTTTACCAGCCACATATTTTCTGATCAACTTGCATGCAACGCTTATCACTGCGCAATACGACCAAATCGAACCCAGATGCATCCCAAGGCAGTTGTACCAGTGGAACTTGATACAGAGAAGCCAGAGAAGCTTGTAGCTGGCGAAATCAGATCGGCAGGATGATTAGGGAGGACACACGCAGGAGCATGGGACTCTGAATCAGACACTATAGACCATAACGCAGAGTTTGGGCAAATCATTCAAGTTTTTAGCTCCTCGGTCTGACTGTTTGTGAAATACAAGTAAAGCCTCATAATCCTTCTGTGGGAGTTTACTGCCTGTGAAATACTTAGACAGCCCAGAGTAAAATAAAACAAACACAAAAAAGCTATATAAACTCGAAGAGTCACATGTAAAACAGGGCCAGAATCTCCACCGCCTTGTACCGGCAGTCTCTTTTACCTCGCCTGCATTGTTCTTTGCAGTCAGATCCTTATGACTTCAACACTGTTTTCTCAAGCAGAAGAGTAACTCCAACAGAGCAAAATTTACAAAATTGGCTGCTGGTGATCAAGCAAAAAGAGTATGCAGGAAAATTCTTATTCCATGGAATACCCTCACCTCCTTTGTGCCCCTCTTTACTTGCAGATATCCACATCACCCTTACTCAAACAGTACTATTCAGACATTTTATGTTCAAACAGAGCTGAAATCCTATATTCTTCCTCTCATGACAGTTAATTCTACTCCACCTAATGTTTCATTCCAGATGAACAGTCTGGGGCAGCGACTGCTCATCCCAGTTGTGAATCTTTCATGTTGGCAACATATTTTTGAACTGCGCTTTGACATGGAGGCACAGACTAACACAGAAAAAGTGGGATTAAAAACACGTCGGGGAAGGGCAGAGAAATAGAAAAGAAGTAGCTGAATTTGATCGACCTGCAAAGGCAAACATGAAAATGGAGTACCAGCCATTTAAATGCGTTCTTTATGTTAAGTCTAGCTAGCAAAGAAGGACTATTTGCGTATGCCACAAAAATATTGCTGAACTAAACTTCTGTAATATTTGGCAACTACAAAATAGTTGTCCATTTTTGCTTTGTATGTATCCTACCAGGGTATTTACTTCCACTCTGCTTAGGTCCTCTCCCCAAAACTTTGTAATACTTCCAGTCCATAGCCTCATAGTTTAATGTATTAACTGTGACGAAAAGGTGGGGGAAAGACAAAAAGGAACACATAAAATGGTGGAAAAGAAATCAGAGATCCATTTCACAAAGAAAAGAGAGAAACAAGACAATGAATGACGAGGATGCTACATCAAGGTAGTCCAGATTCCAGCACAGACCGAGGCAGCACAACCAGGACAGCACCTTTTCTCCCTGATGATTTCTGCAACTAATTAATCTATATTGTTCTGTTGCACAGGACTTCATAAAAGCAAACATTAAGTTTGTAAGTGAATTTTAAATCTTCTTTGTGGATTAATATAAGTAAAAGAAGTGTCATTAGCCACAGAAACAGAAAGAACACAGACTCTCAAAGACACTGTAACAAATACCATGTACTTATGGCTATCCATAGACACAAAAAAGAAAGTTCTAAATCCTGCATTTTCTAACTTTCAGCAACAAAAGCAGACAAACCAAGAGAACAATAGTTATAAAACATTCTGAGAAAAAAACAGTCCAAGGTTGGAAGTGTTCAGCAACAGAGGAGGGGGGCATGGGAATTTATTTCAATTATTATTGAGGAATGACTAGTATTCCTATTCACGTTCATCTTCACCATAAAGCCAGAGGGAAAATGGGACATTTAAGAGTTGATCATAAATGTTTTTATTTCCTATTCAAAAGGAAAATAATTCAAGCAAATTATCTCCTAGGGAATACATCTGATTTAATTTAGACTTGGAGAAGACATCACCAAACAACAAAATTATTATTAAAGTTCAAAACTCTGCTAGGAGTACAACTTTGAACAATGTTTTCCTCAGAGAGGAAAACAGAGAGCATACATCAAGATGATCTTCAATAAAGTCCTGGGAAGAGGAGAATATTCAGGAGATGCTTCTGGTTATATCACATTATAAGAAATATATTTACTCAAGACAATACATAGCTTTGTGGGAAAGAGTCAACAGCCTGTGCTCCAGTTGGCATTAAGTTCAGATGCAAGCATGTTCTGTCTCTTCCGTCTCATCACGGTTTGTCAAAACAGATCAGAAACATGTAGATACTTCTCTGAAGAATCATTTATAAACTATCAGCATATCTAAACAGGTTTGTGAACATCGAAGAACATTGAGAAGGCTGCAAATATAACTCAGGAACCACTTTCAAGTTGTTTGGGTTTTTTTTTTCTTTTTCATCAGTTTTTCTTTGGGTTTTTCTGTGGGGTTTTTTTGGGTTGTTTTGGTTTTTTAATTTTTGGTGGTGGAGCTTTGCTTGGCTGTCTTTTTAAAAAATTTTTAGGTTTTTTTTTTTGAGTCTTCAGGTTTAATCTAAGCATTCCCCAAGCTCCTTCAGGGCTCCTATACAAATTACCAGTAACTCCAGACAAATCTGGCGTCAAATAACATACATTTCATACACGATGTGTACAAACAAAGCAGGGCACACTTGGGCGTTTACCTTCTTATGATCTGAATTATTATTTTCAAGCTTTCCTAATACTTCACCTCAGCAGATCTTTGCTGTAACAATGCCAAATCTGCCACTGGTCCCTGGGATTTGATGTGTACCTCCTGCTCACCTTCCCCCACTTCACAGAAAAGGCAACTTCAGACATCTTGTTCTGTAACCAGAAATAGTGGATTTCTTTAAGCTGAAATTATTCTTGAGCTATAACTTAGGGAAAATTGAGCATGCAACGCTGGCTGGTAAGTTGGTCCACATAGGAGTTATCTTTACTTTTCTCGCAGAGGCTCAAAAATCTACCTTCTCCTTTTCTGCATCTGATGGCATTCCACTGTAAGCTAGTTGGAATGCTGTGGGGGAAAAAAATACCAATTATGTATGTAGTAATGAGTCTTATTCTACTGATAATCTTTTGATATTAAATCCTTCTGTATGTTGTTGGAAGAAAGAAGCCTGTTAACCAGTGACTGCAGATCTTTCTTGTATTGTTCAGTTTCCTCACCTCAAAACATCTGATATACCAGTGACAGTTCAACCTTTCTCTTAGAGGGTATGAAGGGATCTCATGCCACTTCTTACCAACAGCTGTACATGCTGACAAAACTCTCCCTTGGTCAATCAGTAATGACTGTTTCCACCACTATAAAGCCACATTTCTCAACCGGGATTGCAGAACGGCTCAAATGTGGCCCTGAAGTGATCGAAGATATACGTCAGCTTAAGAAATCCCACTTTTTAATAAGGCTTTTGAGGGCCTTAGGAAGTTAGATAAGCTACAAGGGTATTATACTTTTCAAGAGGTTAAGGAATATTGTTGCAGATGACTGGGCATGTCTCTTGGTTTTATCAGTTTCTGATGACAATGAACTTGTGGCTCAGCTGCCATGCACACAGTTTTACCTTATCAGAAACTCTCTGTTCAAAGCATCAGCCACCAGCATGTCCTGTGCTAATTTGCTTTTAAGCAGTAATATAGTATTTCTGAGAGCAAAAAATCATTCTCTAAAAGATGTTTCGGTATTTCTGGATATGGTCTGGATTCCATATCATTGTCTTTAATGAAACATTACCCGACCGTCCTGTCCTTATACTGATAGAAATGCATTCACAGACAAATGCCTGACAGAATGAGAGATTGGCTTCGCCTCCTGCAGTAACTCAAACCCGGCTCTTCATTTGAATGCTCCCAGCTGAAGTACTGCCTCAATAATTAGTTGCTTTATTTAAGCAAAAGAAGAATCTTGTTGGGCAGTCCTCTTGAAATTGGGAGCAGCTTTTAAGAACTCAAAGATGCCAATATTTTGGGAGAAGTATGGCTTAAAACTGACAAAGAGAATCAACAATCCTAGTATCTTTTCAAGCTCATTAGGATTTTGACTCATTTTAGAGACAGATGGGCCAGGCGTGACATTTACAACTGTCATAGATACTTTATTTCAGCTGATAAGACTTTGATACATGACCATGTCACATAGCTCAGTATTTTACGCAAAATTTGGCCTGAACATCAGTGTATTATATTCTCTTAATGGTAAAAATGCATAAACGACTCAGCTTTGAAAACAGTACGTTCACTTTTTATATTGGTCGAACTCAATTATTAAATTCCAAGAAATAATATGGAAGGGTATGTTTTTCCCTCGTGGTTTGCTAAATATGAACCCAGTTTCAGAAGACCTAGGAACAGTGGAAACTGCCTTTGTTCAGATTCAAAACAAAACTGACCATTTCAAAAAAAAAATCACTTGCTAAATGCTCAGCTCTTCCAGAAACTCTGCAAGTCTTGAGTTACCAAATGAAAAGAGAAACCTAATGGTTCCTAGTCCCTTTGGTCTCCATCAATTGGACAGATGGACTCCAACACAGCCAAGAGCCAAGTAGGTAGGTTGGCATTAATCACGTCCAACATCTGGTGGAACTGCTTAAATACTCCAAAGAGTCTCCCTAAAATATTTCATCAGCCCTTATAGTTAAGTGTTGAGATCTTTCCTAAGTTTTCATATTTGATTGGTTGGGTCCCGAAAATCTGGACATTCAGGCAATTTACGAGCCACCTTACAGAACACACGTACACAAGCAATGTTTTTGCTGTGTACAAATTGATACTGATACTCACATATGCTGAGACCAGGTATTCTTTCACCTCCCCTCTGCAAGCCATCTCACCTGTCACCATTAATTTCTATTATCTGCTCCATGCAGGTCCCCTATTCTTCATATTTTTATCTTCACATTTCTTTACCCAACAGACTTTGGCCCCACAGCACAGCTGGGATTTTTCTTAGGTTTAATAAAAAAAAATATATATTTAGTTCTAATATTCCTTGGCCCGTATTTTCAAGACAGAGGCTCAGCCCAAAAAAGGCGTTTTATTAGTGTTTGTTCCTTTTGAATAATGACACCAGGTGCACAAAAACGAATGTAGCAATTTTACTGTGGATTACTGGATTCAGACCCACAAGGTACTTTAAGGTTTCTATGAAGAATTAGGTGACTAAGTATCTTTGGAGACCTGATTACTAGTTTCAAAAATCTGGCTTTCATTCAAGCTACTATAATCCATTAAGCTCCCTTTACATTCTATTAACAGAACAGCACAAGTATAATATCCAATAACATTTCACCACACTCCAGACACTGTGTCAAAATAAGGTCAAAAACCCTTTCAGCTCTGTGTTACAGAACAAAAAAAAGAAAAAACACCCATTTTATACACTGACTGAACAACAGCTCTGAATGCAGCCCTAATTACTGCTACTTTTCACAGTTTCATGTTTTACCATCCCAGCCTCCAGGAGAATTTCTGGTTTTGCCAATTGACCTGTCTTAGACATATTATGCACTTGAGGGCCTGTCTGTATCCAACAACAGGTAGGTCTCCACCAAAGAAACAGGTCTACAAGTACGTACTTAAGGTGAGTGAGTCAATACTAATGGCAACATGAACACTTTAAAAAACCCCAAACTATTCTACAACTAGGACTGCACATTTCTGTATCTTGTGACCTGCATAATTCTCCCTAAACAGAATGTCCAAGATGTCCAAGTAAAACACATTAATTTTCCAGGAGTGATATTTAAATAAGTAGCAAAAAAGCCATCAAAAGAAGACCCAATAGACCACAGCATTTATGGCTTCAACTGAGTACTACTAACTGAAGTGTACCACCACTACCTTCCTATGTTTTCCACACCTCTATCTAAAGCTGGGACACTGCAGTGAAAGTTCAGGTGAAGGTAGGGTAGTTGGGGCTCCCTCACTCCTTCAAAAGCTCTGCTTCTCACTGGGTTGCAGATTCAGGCTCTCACACGCTTCTTCTAACTCTATGACTCTTGAATTTCTGACAGCACAGTGCTTCAAAAGGAAGGGTGGAGACTGGCCTTAACCTGACCGCCCTGTGTACACTGGCAGGTACGGCATCTTCTTGAGAATGGGGAGCACTGCAACCAGAACTACTCAGATAGAGGAGTAGAGCACATCTGTGCTATGTAGAGCACAGATTTATGCATTTCCTGGAAGAATGCTGTGATCCCATTGCAATCATTATCATGTTCGTTTAGGTGTCTGTTAACACCACTGCCTCATCTCCAACTGGACAGATGAAGGATACTAATGCGCAACACTGGGTCAGATACCAGAATTCCAGAGAGACACAAGTGCTCGGACCTCATCTACAACACACTATTTTTTCTGTCTAGCTGTAGCTGACTCCTCTTTCACTATGCAAACTGCCTGGATCTCTCTCCAGAGTTTCCCCGTTGCTTTCAAGATGTTTACACCTACTCTTGGTGGACCGATTGCCCTGCTGAGGTTAGATACTCACGGTGCATAAAACAGGGTGCCTGATTTATGAGGCTCAGAAGTTCCACCATGGTATACGTAACATAACATCAGAAAAATGTGAACAACTGAACAAGGGAGGCTTACCGGAAAGACGTGGGAAGTAATTTTCTATTGACCAAAAAAACCAACTCGAGTCTGGCTGCGAAGTACATAGTATTGTTACTCTGAATATTAGTCACTTCAGAATGTAACCACAACAGGTTTTCCCATAAATAAATCAAACCTCTTCCCATGGTTCTCTTCATCAAAAACTTCCTATTTGAATGACAGTTTTTAATTACTAGATCAAGTTCTGCTTGCATAAAGAGTTTCCATTTCAAAGAAGTATTGCACTGATATGAAAAGTCTCTGTGGAGGAACATCCTTGTCATTGGAAAATGCACAAGTTTGGGCTACTCTGTGGCTTTCCTAGAGAGACAGCACAGCATATAGAGCAAACACCATCATCAGGCTCTTACCAGATGCATATACTTAATTTGCTACTGATCCACTACGTCCCCTGGGTGAGCCTCGATTTCTGTATGCCGTTTTCCCCTCTGTAAAAATACAGTTTCTAAAAAGTATTCTCAATGTGGAGAAAGAAGCAGAGAGGAGGAGGAGGAGGAGTGGGTGATAGGGATTGTATGAGATCCCACTGGAAATCTTGGGAGTGGTGCCTCTTGGCTGCCCCAGGCTGCTCCTGGCTGGTTTTGGTGAGCTGCAGATGCCATTTAGGTAAAAGGCCCTCGCCCTCCGAGGTGAGGACAGGACAGGGAAGCAGCTGCCATGGTGGTGGGGAAGCTACATGGAATGAGGGGCCAGGGGAGCAAGCCTGAGCTGAGCTTCTACCAGGATCTGCCAGCGCTGAAGAGGGCAACGGCAGCATTTCTGCCATCCTCCTCCTCTGCCAAGGCAGCAGGGTGGCTGCCTGTGCCAAAGGGCTAAAACGGGTACTGCTAGCACCTGACAGGAGCAGTTACAACTTGGGTTCTCAAACTAGCAAAGAATAAGGAATGAGAAAGTGTCCTGTGAGACTCTAGAGCAGCACAGAGGGAAGGGAAGGAAGGAAAAAAAAAAAAAAAAAAAAAGTTTGAAAACCGCTGGATTATAATTTTATGGTATTATTATTTGATGGCCTGACTTAACAAGTCTTTCCAACTTTGGTTCCAAAGATTGTATGGATACTTCCCTATCTCACCCAGGTGTTTGAAGTTTAATTAATTAATGTTTGTAAAGAGCGTTACAATTTCCAGATGAAAGGTCCTATGCAAGTGCAATGTAGTATTACTCATTGAGGTGATTGGGTTAGAGAGTATCACATTACACAATACAGCTCTTCCCTCAATGATTTTAAGTGTTTGAAGTTCTGATAAAATGTATTTATCACTAAGATAGATATAATGGAAATACTCTTAAAGGCGTGACCTGGATTATGAAACCAGAGGTATGGTTTTGGGAATGGAACAAACGAGAATTAAAACAACTCCTGAGGCCAGATTTGTCTACAGTTGTATAAAATGTATTCTGTTCTTCCTTTTTTTTCCTCTTCCAGTAGGCTTTTCTTCTCTTCTAAAATAGAACAGGTTATTACGATGGGTGTGAGCAGACATGCAACAGTTCACGTTCAGTTCCTATTTCCATACTCATCCAACTTGACATTTTCTCATGACTTTCTCAAAATTATTTTCTGTTCTAATTTTTTTTTTTTTTTACATCTTTGGATTAACCCTAAAAGATGAACACGTTCTTTTTGGAAAGTTCTGCTTTAATCAGCAATTAAATTGACTGAAATCAAAAGCCAAATGCCAAGACAATGCCAAACTGGAGACTGCAGTCAATACATTTAAGACAGCGTTGGCATTCAAAGGTATTTAGATCTAGACAGGCCAAAGGAATAGGTCAGCATGAACTTCATGACACTCAACAATGACAGATGCAAAGTCCTGAATCTGGAATGGACTGACCCCCAGCATCCATACCAGCTGGGGAGCCTGGGCACCATCTGTGCTGAGAAGAAGGTGGGGTCCTGCTGTTCAGTAACTTAAAGAGGAGTCAAGCAGCATGCCATGGGTATCAAAAGGAGTGCAGATCAAGGGAATTGCTTTATTTAGTGCTCACCAGAACAGATCTGGAACACAGTGACCAGTTTTGACTTTTTAGTACAAGAAAAATGAGAACAAATTGGAGCAAGTTTGAAATAACCAGGGTGGTCAGTGGCCTGGAACACTTGACCTATGAGAGGCGGATGGAGCAGGGCTTGTTCAACCTGGAAAGCAGGTGACTTTAAAGCAATCTTCCTTTACCCACAAGGAAGTTACTGAGAAGATAGAAACAGGCTCTTTAGTGAAATATACAGTGGGAAAATGAGAAACAATTGCCGTAAACTGAAGGGAGGCTTCAACTGGATACAAGGAAAGAAAGATTTCATGTCTGATAATAAAGCATTGGGGCAGGCTGCCCAGAGAGACTGTGGAATCTCCATCTTTCAAGGTTTTCAAGACACGATTAGAAAAAGACCTGAGCAACCTGATCTGAAATTAGTGCTGACCCTGCTTTGAGCAGGAGGTTAGGCTAGAGACCTCCTGAGGTTCCTTTCAATCGGATTCAACAGGAGGAAAGGGAAACCCCAGTTTACGGGTAGGTTATGTATACTTGTTCAGGAATGGCCTTGGACTTTTGTGATTAAAAGAGTTGAACAAGTTTGCTCAAAACTTGTTTGAAAAATAACTTATTATATGTCAAAAGACAATTGTTAATATTCCAACTGCCAGGTGGTTGTTCTTCCCTCATTTTCTAATTAACTTACCATGACAGCAAAAAACAGAGATTTGGGATGGCTTATAAAAGAAGGCATCATTGCACCTAGAGGTCTCGGTTAAAGGAGAAACGAACCCATGTTTTTTAATAATACCAGGTAATGGAAGAACAATGCACTTCAGTTTGTGAATTTTACTTTTCAAAAGAATCTGCATCAAGTTAAATTTTTGAATTACTAAAACACATTGACTCACCAAATTTTAAAATACTCTGAAAGCTTTCTTTAGCCAAGTCTTCTCAATTTTTGTGATATTTAAGCAAATGATTAATTTTCCATGAATGCGCTTTTTATTCTTAACAACACCCATCAATTGCTGGTATTCTAGGGGGATAACCTTTTCCCTTGAATTTTTAACAGACGTTTTTCTTATTCTTCAAAAATGCTGCTATATTCCCATTAGGAGTTACAAACCAAGCAATTAAAGGTGTAACAAAAGCACACCTGCCCTAACTCTGATCATTCTAAATATGCATTCATATTTCTGATTTGCCCAGAAGCAGGGTCAATAACTGAATAAGGATGTCAAGAAAACAGGTTTGTTAAGGGGTCATGTCAGTTTCCTCCTTTTTTCAGTCCTATATTTCTCACCCTCCTCTCTCCCCTCAAAATTACAGATAATCCAGAAGATCAAAATAGGTAATGTAAAAAGAAAAAATATTTAAGAGTTACTAATGACTGTGGAGTTAAAGGCACATCTTCTTGCAAATCTGTTCCTAATACTCTGAAGACGTTGAAGGCATTCAAGTAAGACTGTATTAGACAATTTATGAACATAAATGGGCTTCTAGCAAACTTGAAATCTTAATAGTGGCTAAACTGAAACAACACAAGGTTAAGAGTAATGTACAGACTAAAAATGCAATAGAGTAGCTATATAGTTGGTAATAATACTGGGCAGTTTGGGGACAAGGTGATTTCTATGCTTTGTTCCAATGATTTTTGGTAAAAAAATAAATAAAACATCTAGTTGTCATTACAACTGCATGACACTAAAGGTAAAACTAAGAAAACATCTTAATGGAAAGAGCATTCTGTGCATAACAAGTTAATGGTAGTTAATGAACCAAAACCCACAGAAATCCCTTTGGACAGCTAACACACACACAGAGCTATTAATTAGGTCACAGTTGTTTCCTCACAAGTCTTTTGTTCACTTTAGTTGTAGAAAACACCAACATATCCATTAGACCTGTGGGGAGGTATTCACCACCGAAGAAAATATTTATTTATTATATGTTAAATGCTTGCAATTATATGACTACTTATGGCAGTTCTGCTGGTTTCTCTCTTCGTAAGTAAACTATAATCACTCAGTTCACAATCTATTCTACTCCTCAGAACACCACTCACCTCAGTAGATCCAATTGTTTCATTTTGTGTACTTCAGGCAACCATTGTAACTCTATCACAGATTTTAAAATGTTTGAGCAGTCAGTAAAGAAAACATGGAAAGAATTAACATGCTTCATTTTCACAAAACAAAAGTTGAAGGAAGTATTTTTTAAGGTTACCACTGAGACATGAAGGGTAATTTCTGCCTAAAGCCCCGTTAAATCTGAGTTCTACTCACGAACACAGTTTGCCCGCTATGTCAGTTACTTCATTAACTGGCTCAAAGAAAATGTTTGCAAAAGGCTCCTGTTCCTACTGCAGAAAATTGCAAAACTGCAGGCTGCTCATCATTTCAAGGACACAAACCAGCCGGATTTCCTGAGAGCCCAGGGAAGACCATTGCCTTTATGAAAATAATCAGCAAGTATTTCCTAACTTCTATGCATGTGCAACGCACCGTGGGGCAGACAATATGGCTGAGAGGGTATTTTGCAGTGGCAGAGTCTATCACTGCTCTGTTGGGAACAAAGATGGCAGAAGCTGCTAGATTGGTAGTGCTTCGTCTTTTCTGTCTGAACCTTGCTTTAGAAAGCTGGCCACGTTCATTACCTCCCCAGTCTAGTTCCATTCCTCCCACCACCACCCTTGCCCCAGGGCAGCTGCTGCCTCCTTACCTCCATGTCTCCTGGCCCAGAACCGCCACCACTTCCTCCTCACACATCCCACACCACTAACTATTGTCACTGCCTCCCTCAGCCCACCGAGACTGAATTAATAAACCCGACCAAATCCAGCTGACTCTGTCCAGAGCCTCTTGGGTGTGTCTTGATGGGCTCCTAATGCTGGTAGAGTTTATTTGCTCCGGTCTGCTGCGGCGCCTCACCTGCAATGGGTTCACGCCTCGCAGGGTGGAAACCACAGGGCCAGACAATGTAAGAAGTCTTTTCAGGTCATTACTTCTGCAATTTTATGAGTTGCCAATCACAGTAATTCGGGTAACACGGTTAACTAGGATGAGTCTAAAGTACAACTTGAACCTCTGCCCACTTTTGGATCAAAGTTAACAAGAAAGAGTCAGTAACATTCTTCTTCTTTTTCAAAAAAAAAAAGGAAAAAGGAAGAATTTTAAGCAGTTAACTGTCTTACCATAATCCTGTCACTGTCAATAATGGTGTTCAAGCGGTGTGCGATGGTCAGCACTGTGCAGTGAGCAAACTTTTCACGGATCGTCTTTTGAATGAACTCATCTGTTCTGAAACACAGCAAGAGCAATGCAAACAAAAATAAGATGTTTGTATGGATAACTGAATGGCAGGCACGCTTTATGATTTCATCAAACATGACTATATAGCAGGAAATATGCTCATGAAGTCATTACAGTGCTTAATATTAGATGGCTTGGAGGCATACCATGAAGCATACTCCAAAATCTGTCCTCTAATACTTGAAGAGGAAAGAATTACTTCTCGGAAGCAGAGCAATCGATTTCATTTCATGAGAATAACTTCCCAGGCTTTGATTACAGAAAGAGAAACATTCTGTAGAATCAGATATTCCTAGAGATTTCTGCACCAAAAAAAGGTTGCCGTTATTTTAAGTTTTAGTTTGTGCAAGCAGTGAAGAAAAGTTGGTAAAAGCAAGTATCCTTCATTGCAAACCAACGGAAGAATGAACCCAAGACAGTCTATAACTAAGGTTCTTGATTTCCTCTGCAAATGGAGATTAAATAAAGGAGGTGGCTGGTAAACTAAACTAGGACTAGCTCAAGAACTTGAATACAGAAAAAAGAGAACTTGGCATATTCCGTAAATCAAAAGCATTACTTGTAACACAACCGAGGGAAAGGGATAAAAGCTTTCAAGAGCCTCAACCTGTGCTATGAATTAACCACCTAAGAAAGGATATCAGGAGGAACATAAGACTTGTAAAGAAAGAAAAGTGAGCTAAAGCACAGACACTGAAGTACAGGGCTAAAGCAGTAACTGTCACAAAAAAAAAGCTGAGAACCCTGAAAAGGATATAAAATTATACCGAAAGATACATAAGACACTAAAATGTTCTTTAGATGTATAAGCAAGCATTAAGGCAAAAGTGCAAAACTCATAAAACTGCAGATTATTCAGTAACTAACTGTACGAGAGAAGCACTGATACCACCCAACTTAAAGCACAACAGTCAGTCTTAAACGTGGATATCTTTATGGTCCTCTCTCTAGTCAATGAAAGGGGAAAGGCAGGGCTGGAAGGTGCATCAGAGCACCTGAATTAGGCAGCCATCAGGTGATGAATGCCCTCTAGAGGCACCTGACAGTCCACATTGCCCAGGAAGCCTTGGCTCCCAACCTGGGCGCACAGCCAGGCCATGCGAATACTCACATATGGTCCATCAGCCTACAAAAAACTCATGAGTGGTGACAATGGAGAAAAAGGCAGTGTGGGAACGCAGGTACAGAAACTAAAATTCTCATCCAAGATAGAAGGAAAACACAAAGAACTCAAAATATACTGGGGTTAGTCAGACCAAGGAAGCTCCAGCCTACAAGTCAGGCACTTGAAGGTGTGGGGCTCATTTCCAGGATTTCTATTAAAACAGGAAATTGTAATTTTATATAATGACTGGAGAATAATAAATGCTGTACATAGGATTGAAACAAGACAAAGGCGATATCTGGACAAAATGTTATATTCAGACGGCCATGTTAGCTTTAACCAGTTTCTTGCAAAGACTTAATTCTTCAAATTGTTAAAATAAACTGGAAAACTAAATAAAATACGATAAAGATTCATGCAACACACATCTTACTCAGACAGAAGTAGTACTCTACACTGAATCTGTCCGCATGTGAAGAATATTTGGTATCACTCCATACATTAAGCAAAAAGAATTGTTCTGATACCACCATGTCAGGAGGCACTAAGAAAAAGTGGACAAAGACTACTTTGGAAGAACAGGATGACTTAGAGGAATGGAGTAACCGTTAAGTTTCCACAGTAGAAAACACAAGCTCATGCTCTGACAGACTACGCATAACTTCTGTTACAAACTAAGTTTAAGCAATCAGCATGAGAAAGGAATAAACAGATCCCTGCTGATGACAGGACAAATCATCAAAGAGAAGGAAGACATAAACAGTTAAGTAAGAGTTCCCACGCATGCTAACTGTCATCTTCATCTGGGGACAGAAACATTTAGGCTCTGTCATGAGCTTAAGAAAACCATGTCCTGGGTCTCAGTCTGAGAAGGCTTGGTCCTTCTACTCCTACTTCCTAAAAGAAGATGAAGAACATGCTGGGAAACAGGTGTCCCTCAACTCCTCCTTTTGAACCAAGGCCAACAGGCAATCAGGGAAAGAGATGGTAAGAGACGTCATGACAGAGACAGGTTCTTTAGCCCTGTGTGTTAACAGTCTTCTTCAGAAAAGGAATCTGTTCATTCTTTATGTCCCACTAGCACATGTACATCTCATGTCACAGCAATACCAGTGCTTTCACCCCAGTGTTAATGCACAGATCTCTTTGGCTATCTTCTCAGCAATGACTCAATGACCTGACTACCCTTACTTCTGAAATTAAAAGTTCTTCCTACAATAATGTAAAGAAAGCCTTTTTCTTTCTTTGCAGTCAATCTCGAGGTTTTCCTGCAGAGCTACCAAGGAACACAGAGAATTGCAGCTTGCTCAGCGATTTTGAAAACAACTTTTTAAAGGGCTCAAAATGATTTGCAACTCTTAGGCTAGTCCTATTGTTACCTGAGGAGAATGCCTCATCCTTGAACATTCCTGTCATCTGTATTCATTTATTATATCTTCCTTTATTAGGTGCATTCCTTATAGCACCACCTCTTCCTACATTTACAATAGAAACCATTTCTCATTCTTAGATAGATACTATCAAACTATTATCTTAAACAGGTATTTCCTGAATATAAGCTTAACCTTAATAAGAAACTGCTGGCCATATTGTGGGTGTGACAAATGCTCTAAAACGAGACTACAAAGTAATCAGAAAGAGACCTAGTAGCTCCATCTTCAAATACCACAGCATGAAATCTCATGCAGACATGCCCACTGGTAGGGACTCTACCAGATCCTCTCCAAGGTTTGTGACAGACCTTGGAGTATAGTTTTTGGGGTGGCAGGCAGAAGTACCATCAGTAACCTCCAGGAGAATCTTGGGAAGAAGGTAGGAAAGGCAAGAAAATCTAAAAGACTAAGAAAAGGATCTGTGTACAGAATTACATGCTGATGGAGCACAGAGACTATATAACGTGCCAATTAGAGCTGTCTACCCTCTAGAAAAGTGCTAAAGGAAGCAGCATTTCTCGCCTTTTTTCAGGGCCTTTGTGGCACCTACCCATACTGAGAAAGTGGCCAGGCAAGTGCCAAGTGATTCCATCACACACCTCAGTGGACCAAACCCCACCATCTTACAGGCACATCAGAAACCAAAGGTGCAACCTGAATACCAAACTAGGGCTGCTGGACGACAAAACCTCAACTCTAATCTGATAATATGAAAATGCGAACCACGATATTCCCCATCACAAGGAACAGTACAATATGAAAGCACAAAATGGTGATATAGCTGTCCCACTGGCACTGTGGGTTTGAGAATCTAACACCAAGCTTCACAGCAACCCAAGATCTGGTGTAACATGAATTAGTTGACTGTGTAAAAAGAACACTATCTAAAGAGTAAGAATAAATAGGACCTGAATGAGAAGCAACAAAGCTGCTGAAAGGAACACTGGATAAGTCATTATCTTCAGTCTAATGTCCTCCTGGGATTGTTCTGGAAGCGTATCTCACACTACACAATTCCTGAAAGGCTTTGGATGATTTCTTCAAAAGAGGAACAGTTATAGATAGCTGTTAGATGTAATGAAAGGTTAAACCTTACAAGGTTAAGCTGGCTAATGAACTGAACTATGAGCAACGGCTGTTTTTATCAGACTCAATGAACAACCAATGTAAAAATGTGGCAGTGGACTGGTCCCAAAAAGTTTTCTCCTGCATAAGCAGTAAGAATACAAGTTGACTCACAATACTACAGTCAGTGGGCAAAGAGCTTAGTAAGTTCAACTTACTCAATTTTTAAAAAAAGTCTCAGTTACTAAGGATTTTATTTCAATATATCACCAAAGCAAGTACAGAAGGATTTTCAGCTCTTCTGCTCCAGACTTCATACAACTTTCCAGAATGGTTCAATTGCTATAAAATGGTTCCATTCCTCGGGGTAAGAATGCCAGCTTCAGGACCAAGAAGATAAGATCAAATTAAACATCTGTCAGTCATCGTGTGAAACATGCAAGTAGTCTGACTTAGGGCAACCTTCTTTTCCGGCAAGCTCCTCCTCTCCCTCACGACAGCGCTGGCACCCCTGCAGCTGTTGATATGAGGAGCAAGGGAAATAATACGGGTACACATGGGAACTGAAAGATATAGGAAGGAGGGAGAAAGGCACACTCCAAACTCCTTCCCTTCACTCAGAAGCAAAGAATGGCCTAGCTGAGCTGGAGAAACATGGTGGGGAGTCCCTCAGCCCTGCGGAAGGCACAACTTTCTCACCCTGTCACCGAATCCACTGCCTCAATGCCACCTCACCCTTCTCTCCTCTTCCCACCTCTAAACCCTGCCTCCTTCACATTTGTTTCCAAGTTGAACTGGAGAAGGGACACAGTTGCAGCAGTGGCTGAGGTAAGGAGATGAAGAGCCAGAAAAAAAACAAAGAAAGAATTAATATCTCGAGAGCCGGCGGCAGCTCCCCACGGTTTCCTATCCCAGGTGCTTGATACGATGCGTGCTTGCCGCCAGGCTAGAGACAAGGGTGCCAGGTATGGGGGTTGTGCATCAGAAGAGAAGGAGGTTTTCCTTGCATGCCAAAAATGCCTCCCTAACTGCTCAGCTAAGCAACCCACACCAGCGTTTCCTGATGAGCGTCCTATCAAATCACACAGCTGAAAAATACTCAGCTCTAGTTACAGCAACACATTAAGGAAAAGGTAATAATGACTGTAATGCAAACTGAATTCAAAGAAGTTCCAAGTTATTATTTGTATTGTTATGCCTAGAGTTGATACAAACAAACATTTACCTTATTATAATATATATTGCAGCACACATCAATCAAGATCAATTAAATGGATAGTGTAAATTGAGAACACACACATGTGAGATGCCAAAATAGGGAGGATGAGTAAGATGGTATTAAATTTCCACTGCTATGATTAATCACAGTTAATCTATCAGTGCTCAGCCAAAAATAAACTAAAAGTCAAAAAAGAAAAAGGGGGAGAAAAAAAAGAGAGAACCTCTGGGAAGAGAATGCACTTCTCTAAAGGTTTTAGAAATACACTGTCAGCTGAACTGCAAAGCTACCCTAGTGGCACCACTTCTCCCCCAAGAAGATGTTATAAAAATGAGTCACGCCCAGATGACATACAAAATCCTTAATGCATCTGTTTGAGGGACTTGCTGTGTTATTGTCCTCTTTGGACTTTGAGTTCCCCCTCAAGCCATAGTTTGTTGGAACTATATATTCAGCTCAGACTAATTGATGCAGTACGTTTGCAGTATTGTTTTCAAAATATTTCCACCAGCGTTTCAAATGTTTCAAAAATTAACAGTGGGGGTACTTAGCTATTGGAACAATTTAACAAGGGTTGTCATTGAATTTTTTTTCTATTGAGGTTGGATGTTCTTCTAGAAGTACGCTCTAGTTCAAACAGGAATGAATTCAGGAAAGTTCTGCCGGCCTGAGTTATACAAGACAAAATAATGAATGATAAATGAGTCCCTCCTGTTGCTTTAAACATCTCCAAATCTGTTCTGCAATTCCTGTGTTTAGTATCGCTCACATTCTTCCCCTGCCCCCTCGCCTCCCCCCCCCATTGTATCTGTAACTTATTACACCACCATTTGAGCCGTCAGAAAGGACAGCATCTCATAAACAGAAGTATCAGAGTTTGCTTATAGCCATTTTTCACCTTTCCAGGTTTGTTGGGGTTTTTTTTTGGCAGGGGGGTGAGAGATTGATCTATTTATTTATTTTCCAAGAGACATCTCATCCTGAAATCGACAGAACTCAACTTGTTTCACAGGTATTCTGATGTTGCTGATCTGCATGTCCAAGGATGTTCTTGTCTTCCTGTCTATGGCTGCAGGACAAATAAACTTTGAATATCAATTTTCCTATTCTGTGGAATACACTGAAGTTAGGGATGTTTTGAGCACTAACCATATATCATCTGCTTTGTATCCAAAGCTCAGCTGCTTCATTTTGAATAGACAACTATGATGCCACCATGGAAAGCATAAAATAGCAATATATACTACAAAAAATACAAAGTATTTAAGTTCATCCCTACAGTAGAAATGATCATATTAAAAGAAAAAAACCAACTCATCTTAACATGACGGATTTTGGTTTTACCTTGGGTCCACATTTGCTGTTGCTTCATCGATGATAAGGATCCGATTTTTTTTTAGAACCGCTCTGGCAAGACACACCAGCTGTCTCTGACCAACACTAAAATTAGACCCAGATTCTGCCAGCTGCGTCTCCATTTTATTAGGTAGATCTTCCACAGCCTCCTTCAGTTGCACCTGTTGACATGTCAACATACTGTAGGATGAGTAACTCCCTTTTAAATCAGCTATTGTGTGTCTGATGACACAACAGTAAGTATGCAAGGTTTACCTTTTATATTCTGACACAAAATGAGTAGTTGCCAAGTTGGAATACACAGTGTGTCAGTTATTAGAATTCTAAAAACATTAAAGCACATTGTTAAGAATCTATTAATGTTCATTAGAACTAAGATATGAATCAAAACCTAACCAAAGCATCATCCCAAAGGATAATTTTTTCATAAAAGACTTATATAACAACATACATGTCTACGCACACATGCACAAACTCACACATATACAAACACGTACACAACAGTCTACCTCTTCCATCAACAGCTATGCCCTTATCAAACCTGATGAAAACATCTAAAACCTAATGCACACAAGCACTACAGTGTTATTTGGCTTGTAAATATCAGATGCACATTATTAGATTTAATAAGTCACCTCTTCCAAGGCATTCCACAGCTCTTCATCGGTGTATTCATTGAAAGGATCTAAGTTTTTCCTCATAGTTCCAGTGAACAAAACAGGCTCCTAAAACCCAGTAAAATCAGCATTCCATTATAAACACGTTTTATATCACAATAGGTAATTTAATAATAACCAGAACTAACCTATATCAACAACAGCACAGAAATGTCCTACAGCCAGCCGTCTTTTATGAAATGAAAGGAGTACTTCACAATAGCATGCTTAAAGGGGAAGGGGGGAAGACAAGTGTTCAGCCAGTCTATATGAAGATAATTTACCAAACAAGGCAGGTCTGTTTGCAAATTGCTCTACACAGTTACATGGGTACTCAAATGGGCATTTACATGCCACTGTTTTGATGCCACAAGCTATAGAGAGATATATATACACACACTTACATGAAATCATTGCCATCTTCCTGGTATTGTTAATGAAAACCAGCAACTACCACTGTCAATGAGCTCACACTCCTAAATTACACTTGGGCAGTTTTGAAAATGTTTTTGAACTACACAAGCCAGGGAGGAATCAAAGAGCTCACAATACCTTTCTGGTTTTGCTCTTCTGTTTGGTTGTGGGTTGGTTTTTTTTTCATTTCATACCATAAAAGCCCTTCAATTTTACCACCAGAACCTAAGATGAACAGCTTTCATCATTTCATCACAATGTTTAAATCCATTACACACAGAAGTTAATCTATGCTGCTGCAGCATCAAAGTAAACTTACTTAGAACTGGAGCATTGCTGGGCAAAGCTCTAACTCAAAATACACCAGGGAGTCAAAACAGTACCTTCTCCCATTCAGGTACCAATGCCGGTTTACCTGTGGTTGAAGCAGGTTTTGTTCTACTTCGGTTTCTGTTCAGCCCATTAATCAAACTGTCACACAGCAATTCGCACTGGAAAATGCAATGTCTGAGAAGTGGGAAGGTAACTTTTGGTCCAGTACTCACTAATGTGAGCTGTCAGACCTGAGAGTTGTGCACTGACATAATCTTAGGGCTAAACTCCCCTTAATATCATACAAAGACAATAACAAGTGAAAAGCTGTAACAGTGCTAATCACAAATGGAGGCCATTCATCCTCTTGCCAGTTTTCTTTAAATTGAAGAAATCTTACGCAAAATGTTTTATTTTTTCTCCCCTAGGAAATAAAGTCTAAACTTACATTAGATAACTTCAGCTAACTCTTGAGATTAACCTCTGTCGTGACTTACAGCCCGTCTAACCCTAGTGATGCCCAGCTCCAAAGGGCTGCGGCAAATCAGAACAGAATTTAGACCTTAACCCTTATATTGTGTCTTCATTTCTAAACCACCCGAGGGGTATAAAAGGATTAACAAAGACAGAACATGCCACAAGCAATGTAAAAGAACTTATGGAGTTCTTGACATAACATGTCAGTTATTTGAAAGTATCTGTTGCATTAGGCACACAGGCCACTAAAAACCTGTTGAATGAACAAAAGGGTTTAATAAAAACATTAATGGGTTAAAGAACCTTTTTTCTTCAAAAACACCTAGAAAGCAATTTGTTTAACAATACGTATTTTAACACATCATTTGGTGTGTTTTGAAGGTATTGTTACGTTTGTTTTCCTCTTCAATCCATTTTTATCTTGGCAAAATAAGAGGCTGAATTTATAAAGTGTTTGTAACTATTATAAAAGTCTTAACAACAGACACGTACTGCAACAGAAGATAAGAATATTTTATAATTACAATTTCTGACACAGATTATTATTTAAAATAGTCTGGTTTATGAGAGGAAAGTAATAAGACAAACCTGTAAATAATTGTTGTAAAAATGCTTGCAGTCAGGGAGGCAGACAACATTTGCATAGAAAAGATTTACAAACACAGGCTTCACACAGCTACATCCAAGCAAGCAATTAGAAGCCTAAGCACATTTTTATTTCTCCAGGTAGGTATTTAAACTTACACATAAGAAAACTTCAGTCTTGCCTTGCCTCATTCACTCTCTAGGTACGGTTCTGTTTATGTTATAATTTTAATAAGCATCTCTCCCTCTGGTTTCTTAGCTTCCCACACAATTATGAAGATATTTGCTGCAAAAATAACTACCTGATGCTGTTTCTATTACTATTTACTATTTCTATTATTGACACTATTAACACAGTACAAGACAATGCCTATCATTCAGTTTACTATAGTATAAACCTTATTCCAAACCCTCCTCTTCTTACTACCGCTACTTCATAGTTTTGTGTATTTTTAATGGAAACAAGTCTTCCCTTATGTGGAAAAGAAATGCTGCCTGCTTTTGGACACTTTGGATACTTAAAACCCTTTGTGATTATGATGAAAACCCTACCATATAAACTTGACAAAAGTCACAGAATTCAACTGGATAGTTTTACAACCATGTCAATAGACCAATGTATGAAAAAACCCTGTATATAATTAAATGCAGTGGACTTTGAGCATCTGCATCACTCAACATGTAGAAACTGCATTTGACCAGCAGTTTTCCTGTCTCAGTACTCTATCTTATTCAACTGGGTTGAATTCTTCCAAATGTAGAAATTACCCACAACAGCTATGGGCAAGGCTTTGAAAAGGCTGTAGACGTTGAATGAACTCACAGAATCATAGAATCTGTGAGGTTGGAAGGGACCTTTAAAATCATCAAGTCCAACCATTAACCTACCCTGACAAAAAAACACTTCTAAACCATGTCCCTAAGTACCACATCTACCCTTTTCTTAAACACCTCCAGGGATGGTGAACTCGCGATCATCTACTTTCAGGGGAAAAAAACGCTGCACACAAACAAAAAAATAGAATTTAAATCCACATAAAGTCCTCTTTACATACAAAAGATTAGTAGTTCCAGTGAGTACCTCCACTGTGCAATAACAAAGCCTTCAGTATGCAGAAACAAAAGACATTCTGTATTAGGCAACAATATAATTGCTGGAAATTATGTCTTTTTTGTTTGTTTGCTTTTTGTTTGGTTTGTTTGTTTTATTATAATAGCATACCTGCTTCTTTTCTCTGACTCCTATTCTTAGAAAAGGAAAGAAAAAACAAGTAATTAAGAGAGGCTTAGAACCACTGTTCATTACCATTTTTATCAGATTCTCAATTTAAAGAAAGTAATACACCCTGAATGCCATCCTGCCAACAGGTTAGCAAACATTCAGATACAAAGATGGTGTAAGGGCTCTCAATACAGCTTCTATAATAAAATACAGATCTGAGAATTAATGTTAAACATGGCAAACAAATTCCTCTGGTTTCCAGCCTACCGTTCTATCTACCTGCTAGAACATCCCAAATTATTTGCTAAAATATTTGCCACAAACATGACTTTGCATTCGCAGCTTTTCCCCCTTCCTCCTTCTCTAGTGGAGAGCAAATGATCACGGAAAAGATCAGAGTTCTCATGAAACATGGCAACTTGCACAGGCTTTGCCTTCAGAAAGTTTTGAGGTTATCCATAACCTTTCTCTGACTCAGTGTCTCTTTTGAAAGTAAGACCACAGAAGAGGTCCGTGACCTACTAGACTTCTCGGAACATCCTTTCTTCTGCTCCAGCACCAGAGATGATGCTATTCCCAACACCGTCTAAGTTTTTTTCCTGCATTTCAGCCTTTCATGCATTCAGCTTCTACAGTTTACCAAGTTTTTGTTTACGGATCATGAACAGACAAAGGGGTGGGTCGTTCTCTGCTCTCCTCCTGCCCAACCTTCCCCAAACAATGGAAAGGCTGGTAGCTCACCTGTAGTTGGCATGTTTGGTCTTTCTAGATCTAGCCTCATTCCATTTGTACAGGGGTGACTAGTGAGGTGAAAGTCGTCCCCCAAAGTCCCTTACTAAGGAAGCTTCAGGCAACGCATCAGGCAGGAATTGCAGCCAAAGGACTGCTGAAGCTTGGTATACTCCTGTCAGATTTTCTCTGCTCTTTCCCAGACTACAGAAGGGCACCATACTGCTAACACCTACTCACAAGTATTTCGGGGGAATAGACAGAGGACAAAACTAGAAGGAAATGCTCCAGTTCTGATTCTGTTTATCTTAAAACAATCAAGACCTTATTCAAGTAAGAATAACTCCTTGCTGAAGTTTCTATGTCTACTGCATACAGGAGTGCAGGGGGAACATATCCCAGCAAGGCATTTTTAAATACTACAGCACTCTATTCAAAATGTTTATAGCAGACCACGTCACTCTCTTACCTGAGGTATAATTGAAATTTTCTTCCGCAAGTCATGGAGTCCTAGTTCTGATGTCAAGTATTTATCAATCCAAATCTTTCCTTCGGGTTCCGCCAAGCGAAAGAGGGCTGCTATCAGAGAGCTTTTCCCAGCTCCGGTTCTTCCCACTATTCCAACCTACAGAGCAAGCCAAGCTTGTACAATTAAGCCATGAACTTTTCAGGATAAATTAATATGTCAAGCAACAGCTTTCACAGGATTTATAGTAGAACAAGCACCAAATAAAACTTCTTTATAATTAACGTTTTTTCAAGAGCAAAAAAACCTCCCCCCAGATCAGTTTGGATTCAGGTGACATACGGATACCCAACAATTTCTTGGATCATATTCAAAGGTGAAAGATTTTCCCTTAATGTGTGGTGTTTTATTGTGGAAACAAGATAAAGTGGAATGGTGTACAGAGCAAGGTGATTCAAGGCTGCTAATTTTTATACTAAACTGGGTGATGTTAGGTAAATCATTTCAGGCATGTACCTACATCTCGATCTAAAAAAGGACTCCCATAAAGCACTCTGGGAACAATGTATGAGCAGTATTTCCATTTTAAATAACTGAGACTGATTTTGGTTAACATGGTTAAGGTGAAGTACTTCAAAGTAGTCAAACTCTAAAGCCAAAATAAAACCCAAATTAGCAGGAGGATTGCAAACTGTATTTGTGCTTCAGACAGCTTCAACAGAGAGGACAGAAGTATCGAAACTACAAGGCCATGTGAGACAGATGCAATTCCTTTACAAACAGGAGAAACACTGAATAATAAAGTCACAGTGACTCAGGCTTCTGTATACTTCCACAGAAAAATCAGAAGCTGTATGCAATGTGAAAAAATGCTTTCAGAAAAAAAGAGGTAGAGAAAATGCAAAATATGGGACTGCTAACTTTAATAACAAGGGATTAAGACCTACAAGTACTTTGTATGAAAACGATACTTAGGAGAAAGTAGGCCTATTAAATAAATGAGAGGAGACATATGATTAGTGGTGATTAAATACTACTTGAGCAGCAAACTTTTTTTTAGTATGTTGTCTTCAGGTAAAGGATTCTTAGATAAAACAACATACAGTAATCAATTGTATCAGAGAAGGTGATGGGAGGAAAGCTCTACATTGATCTGATCTGGCAGGATTTGTTATTTTCTGCACCCGGTTCTAGTCGCCACATTTCCAGAAAGAAATCAACACACTGGAAAGAGATCAGAGAAGTGCAACATAAAATTAATATGGGTTGGAGATACTGATTTGATGAGGAAGGATTTACAAGAATTAAATATGTATAATATAGCCTGACAAAGTGATTGGGGCACAGAAGGGAGAAAGAAACACGAAAACCTTTATGAGTATACGTACAGACACCAGAGGGCAATTACCC
Source organism: Rhinoptilus africanus (assembly GCA_013400135.1). Classification (NCBI taxonomy): domain Eukaryota; kingdom Metazoa; phylum Chordata; class Aves; order Charadriiformes; family Glareolidae; genus Rhinoptilus; species Rhinoptilus africanus. Next base: position 182,103 of record VXBO01004985.1, read on the forward strand.
ACTGCCTGAGACTCAGATGTATGCAGTAATGACTGCTGGAATGAAATTAAGCACAGGAAACATTACGTCGAAGAGCAAGGAGAAACCTTCTAACAGTCAGAGACACAAAGCTCAGACAAAGCAGCAGTGCCCACATTTGATCAAAAATACACAAAGCACTAAAAAAGTATACTGCAAGGAGCAACTTATGCTGTGTAATCTAAAAGGTATTTTCTACTTCTGTTTTCTGACTCAACAATGTCATCCAACAATTCATTACTGTGATATTGTATATTAACTAATTAACATTTATCCAGTGCTTATTATTAAAGATACAGCCTAATTTAAGCAAATCTCTTGCAATAAATTATAAAATGTCTAGTATTCTAAATTATATCAGTGAAACAAAGAAAAACTAGTTCTGAATGGTTACACTACAGCTCAGAAAGAAAATGCTGAATGGAGAACACAGACACCCAGAGCTGTGAAAACAAAAGTTCAATTGTTTCTCTGTAAATGTCAGTGATATAAAGTATTGTATTAAGGATATAAAGAAAAAAAACATAAAAAATACATTGATACTTAAAATAAAAATGCAGCTGCTCTGCATATTGTCAAAATCCCACTTTCAGTTTGGCATCCAATGAAAGGACTACGCTCTTCAGTATTTGGAGGAATCTATTTGTATTTTTGGTCCAATTGACTACAGGCTGCTGAAAATTGACATGAATTTGAAACAGCTCTCACAGTATACACATTTCTTTCTTCCTTTTATTTTTTTTTAATACATTGTATTCTTCAGCAGGCCATGTTCGTAGCCAGTGCAAACACAGTGACGGTCTACAAATGGGAGTCCCAGCCGCCTAACAGGAATCATATGGCTGGGATTTTGTTGCCTGGCATAAGCCATGTGCACACACAGGAGTACACCTGCTACGCCGGGCTCGTCATTACTTAAGCGTCACCCATACTTCAAAGTAGAGCTGCACAAAAAACGAGAGTGAGATTTACAGCATGTCAGCTACTCCACTGAATCTGTTATCCTCTCTGTTATCCCTCCGGCGACCTCCCTTTCGTGCTAGGCTGCGCGAGCATTTACGCCAACAGCTGTGATGCCGTAAATCTAGACTCTCGCCCTCCTAACTTCTTCATGTAGCCATACCCCAGATTTAGGATTTGTCAGGACAAGGTGCGTTTAACAATACATCTTGGTCCATAAGCATTCATAAGCACCCTAAAATAAAGAGTGGTGTTGAAAAACCATGGCTGCACATGCTAACCTTCTCCTGCTGCAGCTATACTGGCTGAGGAGGTAAATCACAGCCAGCTGCTGTGTGAGCCTTCCCTCGTCCATCCCCAGCAGACTCTGCTCTGTCAGCAAAGATGTTAGAATATAGATGATCCCACCCTGCTTTGGCTGTAGGGAAATACTGAACACTGAGACATTCGGATTAAGAGACCCTAACCCACGAGTGATCTGCTAGTAACCACCTCCTCCATCCTTACTGTGCCTAAAGCTTCCCAAACTGGGCAGTGGGGTGGCCACAAAAAACCAAACCTACAGAATTTTCAACTCATTCATCCTACCAGTGGCACCGCAGCCACCAGAAGTCCACATGAACCCAGGGTATGAGCAGGCGTAAGGGCTCTCGCTGACAACCACGTGGGCAGAATCCTTAGCAGACGTGGAAACCTGGTTCTGAAGAGACACTTCTCCATAATTAAAACCAATATAAGGGACACAGATGCTTGGGAGATTTATTTTATGCAGTGGCAGCCTACTGCAGTATTGTGTAAAGCACCATAGAAAGCAAACATGAAGTTCTTGGCAACTGTTTCAAGCTGGGCAAATTCACTTCAGAAGGACAAAACCACAGCATAACCACTCAGCAAAAATAAATACCCTCAGTCATCCCTCCCCCTCCTAGTCACCGTGAGGACTGAGTCGTAACACTGCTAGTATGTCTTGCTTCCGGTTTTTATTTTATTTCTGTTTCTCACTAAGAAATGCAAATCTTCTTGTCTGCTATTGCATTGGAGTGATATATAACAGCTAAAGAGATGGCCCATAGGCAAGAAAAGTAGAGAGTATATAAACATCCCTTTTACTCTTCTTCTTAAACACCATTTTTAACTCAGCCGTACCTAATTCCATGAGATCATCTCCATGCAGCAAAGCTGAGTTGAATTCTGGTAACAAGCATGTTAATAAAAAAGTCCACTTGAGCAACGAAACAGGTTTGGGACTGAATGGAAAAGCATGTTACAAATGAGGCCAGGGCAATGATAGTAGAGAGTTGAACAGGCCTCCTAGGGAAGATATCCTAATCAAAAAAGCACACGTGCATTTGAAATGTAGCAAAACACGAATTAACACTGCGGGGCTCTAATTTAATTTTGACTGTGGGGGAGACCTTCCCTGTAGCACTCTTTCAATTGGGATGGTGTCAAAATTGGGGAGGAAGAGTCAAATTTGCAGAGGAAGGGAGAGTTTTATTTCTATGTTTCTTTTGGCTACCAATCTAATTAATGGCAACAGTTAATTGGATTGGTAGCTGAAAGGAACTGAAATAAAATCTCCAGTTCTAAACTTATGCAACTGACTTGTATTTCTTTCTTCTCTCTCCCAGTCAGGGCTCTGTGCAAGTGTGTGCACATTCCTTGTTTCCAATGGTCTCTGTTCACCTTGTGTGTTGACACCCTTCACTCCATTCACGCTCCCTCTACTGAATCCTCAGTGTTCTAATGCAGCTCCATTTGTTTGGGATTTGAACAAACATTTTGGGCTCAGTCTGTATTTTGAATGTCTGCCACATTCTGACGAAACTCAAATTTTATCAGGAAATTATCAAACACACGTAACCCTTCGTTTTGACAGACATGAATGTCCTGTTCTCAGACACATTTATGCTACATTTACAGGAAATGAGTAGGCTCCAACTTTTGCTATTAAATACGATTAAGGCTTATTTTTTAAAAGAACACTTACTAATTTCCTAACATCCACCTGTATTAGAATGTATTTTTATCACATAGCTTCTTGTCAACTTATCATCTTTCCTTAATTCCTATGAATGGCTAAAGACAGCCATATACATACCTTTTCTTTTGGTTTAATTAAAACAGACAGATGTCTTAACACCAAAGGTCCATCTAGGCTGTAAGTGAAGTTAACATTTTCAAACGCTATCATTCCTTGGCTTGGCCATTCAGGAGGTGGATGCTTGTTGGTCTCCCAAGGAGCTTCTTTTTCAAGTTCTGTGTATTCCATTACTCTTTCTACTGATATCATCTAAGGGGAGGAAAGAAGGCATATATATGCACACACACATATAAATTTCAGCTCATTGCATATATTGCAAATACTGCATATGTGTGTATTTTTGCTATAAAGATTCAATGAAAATGATTCCAGTGTGGTTTTTTTAAGCACAGATAACAGTATTTGGTATCATCCTATGCTTACTTTATACAACTGAAAAAGTGGAAAGAATGCATCTCATGGCCTGCTATAGACCCAAATCTGTCATGACACATAAATGCATACATAAGCATTCATTTCTAATCCGTGGCATTAATTGCAAATCTAAGTACGTGCATAGGGATTAAGAAATTTAAGCTATGAGAGTTGTCTGTCAGTCTTGGCTATGATGACAGCATTGAGCTGTGTGTTGGGAAGACAAAGCTAGAAATGAAGCTGCCATATGAGCTATAGGCACGTCCACAATAGCTGCGAGCATCAAGTTACTGGCTTCATCATCCGTTTTTCTGTCCTTATCATTACCATTGCGCCCAACCCCAGCAAATCTTTGGAATACGTTTGTCACAAGCAACTCCACAATCCGAGATAGCTGCCACCATATTACTGGTGACTTACAAGCAATAAAACTTGTGTTCCTACATATTTTATGTCAGATTCAAAAGAAACTGCATTATTTGCTGGTGCCTCTAATCTTATGGGAAGGAAGAGAAACAGAAGCTGAGCTTTCTAGACACTTTTTTCCCCTTGGGCAAGTAATAGAAGTTCTGTTTAGGCTCTGCTGCGCATTCTCACCCATACATCTTCTCAATACAATTAATTTTATTTACTGGTCGCCACTAGTTTATTCATGTCTGAAAAAAAGCTCTGAAGAAGTAATGTGCTAGACAAAAAAAATACAAATCTAACATTATTATTCATTTTATCTGTTATTAAATGTGGCTTTGTAACTTCTACAAAAGGACTACATGTATTTCCTAGACTACGGTCAGCAATTCATAATTACAAGCAATCTTCAGCTGTCAGCACAATACACAAAAAAACAGGATTATGCTCAGTATGGTCTTTTTATAGTCTTTTTTCTTATATGTTAAATTAAAAAAAATAAATAGACAAACTAGAACATGCTGCTAAATACTCTAAGTCTGTGGAAGGAAATTTACTTTAAATATTTTGGAAAACACACAATCTCATCTGAATATAAACAAATACTTTCAAATATTTGTTAACTTGTAACAAGTTAAGAAGATATAAGACTTTACAATAGATTAACAGGCCCATAAAAAAATGCCATGACAGATATAAATAAATTTTTAAAATGCAATAATTAACAACACTAAATTAAAAATCCCAAATCTAAAAAAAAATAAATTAAAAAAATCTTACTTATAGAAAGGAATAATTTATTGTAATTTTAGCGAGTTGCAATGCAATTGTCCACACTGTAACTAGACAGTCTCCTTTCTGCTGTAAAGGGAAATTATAAAACCTCCCTTTCTATGAATGGAGAGGGATAGTCACTGGGCCCAATTAATCTCAACAGACATTCAAAATCAGTCAGACAAACTATACCCCTAGAAGAGGCTATTTTTCTTTACGGATTTTAAGTGGTGCCTCAATAGCTTGCTAAGGTATTAATGTCCTAAGTTAATTAAGAAGAATCCCATCCCTAAGGCCTGATGTCACAACCACGAAAAGGAACCAAGAGGTGAAAAGGAAGAAATAAACGTTACCAGGTTTTCAACTTCAGCACTTTGCCTCACACCCCACTGGAATGTTCCCATGAGGGTGATTGCGTAGGACAGAGCCAAACCAACCTGCCCTGCATTCAAAGCTGCAGAACAAAGGAAAAAAAAGAACGAAATAGGTACACTGGTAATTACACAAAATCCTAGTTAACTTCACTTTCATGAGGTTACTTACATGATGGAAGCATTACAGCCAGAATTTTGTATGGTTACGCTGTACTTGCCATCTGTGCAATGAGCAGCCCCAGGCAGAACAGCTACTTGCTGCATATTTTTTTTTTTTGTACGTTTTGGAAATTGTCTGTATATTTGAAAAGATAATCCCAGTTCTCCTTGGCCTGGCATTTTAGCCAAAAACTGAAGTTCAGTCTCAAAACTGAACTTACATAACTTGTTAAGAGTTATCCCTATCTGGCTGAGCATTAGTAACTTTTCACTTTTTTCCAAGGGAATTTGGTCAGCCTGTAAACCTAAGCAAAAAATGAGCATAAAATGATTTCTAAATAAGTCAAACATTTACATCAACTTTATAGCTCTTGTAAGCGATCAGATGAAGTAACAGGATAGAATATTTCTTCCCCTGTTTATATAAGCATTTATTGTGTTCAGTGGGTCTGGTCTCACAAGACAAATTAATTCTGTCTGCTCCAATATTAAGCACGATTGTCCTCTGACTTCCTTGAACTTTATCCTAGCATTGCTCTATTGACTTCAAGAGAGCTACTCCTTATCCAGAGGCAAGGAAAAGATTCGGGACCATTGTTTTGACTTGTCTTTTTGCATTCTAATAACATCAAACCTAGCTCAAAATTTTCAGTGTTGAGCAGCACAGAGCGTTCAAATTTTAAAACACACATGCATATACAGAACTTATCCAAAGGAAAAAGAAAAGAAACAAAAACAGCAAATTAGCACTAATTTTCATGTCCAAGATAATTACTTCTTCCTTCGTATTTTAGATGACTATCTCATTCTAGTACATCTAACCCAATTACATCCTGGATGATACATACGCTAATGACAGTTCATGAGTGACAGTGAACATAAAATGTATTATTACGAGGCGATTTTATTTCTGGAACTGGCCTATCCTGCTGATCCAAGATACTAGGAAAGTATCCCTAGGAATTTTAGCTTGCCTTTTGGCCTACTGTGCGATGCACAGAAAGGAAAAAAGTCGTTAAGAAGCAGCTCTGTGGGTGTTTCAGTATGAAAAGGAAAGCCCTGTAGGCCTAAAAAAGAAAGGCAAAGGTGGGGAAAAAGAAAAAGATTTATTTGTTGTTATTGCTCTGAAAGCCAGAACCTCAAAAGCGAAGATTACAGATCTGCAAGTTTGTTTGCACATTTGGAGACAACAGCAGATGCATGCCCAAGCCCAGAAGATGTCTGAACTGTCTCCAGTATTTGCAGCAAAGCAGATACAGCCCCAACACCCTAGACCAAGGAAGAGATCATGATCTAGAAAGAAACATTTAACTTAATTACAGTCCTTAAACAATTAGAAACAGCAAACTATGAAAAAGAATTAGACATTACTATACATGGTAATTACTGGGTGAACTTTTTCTAACATCTGTACTTACTCTTGGCAAGAAGCAGGGAACCAAAAGCAACCACTATAACAAAAATGGCACAGATGGCATCCAGACGCACGGCAAACCACCTCGAGGTCGTCAAAAATAGAAACCAGGCTTCTAAAGTGTGTTTTACAAAGACAGAAGAACAGTGGATTATTAGAAAACTAAGCTGTGTAATTATTACTATTGAGTTAATTCATGTTGATATTTTAAGTTGTTAAAAAAACCCACTGCCACCTTCAAGTGCACGTCTGTATGGACTGATGATGGTCAGAATATTGTCCAGTTTTCCTGAAATGGTCTAACCTAGTTTTCACACTGATAGCAACCACAGTGAGTATAACAAACAGTAATAGGAAGAAAAATAAAAACAATCAAGGCCTGAAGCGCGGGCCATTATTTAAAAAGCAGGTGCAGTCAGTTAAGGTCCCATAAGAGCTACTCAATACAGCCAGTGGAGCTACGGAGCTATTCAACTGACTAAATGCACATATCTATTTTTGGAGAAGCTCACAGGCGGACATCTCCACTGGGCACTTACACCCAGGTGTCCACAATTCGGTGCTAAATTACATCCCAGATAGATGTGCTGCAGTACAAGATACAGGAGACAGCAGCAAAAGACATCGTAATACAGAAGGCAAAACGTTTGAATTCAGGGCCAAAACCAGAAGTCAAGTAGCCATAACAAAGTATGGCATTATTTATTGCTTAGGCTACAGTCGGACGAATTGTTCCAGCTGCTACCAACTCACAGCAGAAGGTTACCATTCCAAGCCTTTCTGCATTGCTTCTCATTACTCCATGCTAAAGATCAGTCCTGTTCCAACTGTTTCACTGTTCCTTAGCCCAGTGCTGGGAAAGATTCTAACTAAAACAACACCCTACCTTTTATAAAAAAAAGGGAGGAGGTAAGTCTGTTTTTAAGTCAGATTATTTTGGATAGCCAGATTACAGAGAGAGCAAATCAGTACTTCAGACAACAGAAGTGCAGGAGGGCAGTAACTTTGGGAGGGCAGTGGAGGGAAAGAGTGACGATGACAAGAGGCAGACAAGTAATGTCCAGACCTGGTAACCTCTTAGTCCCGTTTACAGCAACTCTAACTGCATACACCTGACCACTGGCTTCATTAAAGAAAAGACATTGTTGTGGTCTAATGGACAGTCATACACCTAAGCACACGGAATAATATTTGCAGAAGACAGTACCACATCAAGTCATAAATCTAGTTCCAAAAATTGAACTCACTGTGATAATTTAGGTACCTCTGAAACCCAGGAGCTGAGTGGCACTGGAAGCAGAGCCTATGAAGCTTCCTGGTGACATGGAAGGTCATTTTTGGTGCAAGAGTGTAGTTGTAAGACCAGAAAATGGGACACTTGGATTGCAGATTTTTCAACTCCCAGGTTTTGCTCCATTGATCCTGTTGCACTAAACTGCCAGGCCATGACTGAGACAGGTCATTCTGCAACCTCCCTCTGTAACCAGGGTCACCGTGGCATGCAGGAATACTGCACTCACGGGAACCAAAAAAGACTCGCCATGATGTAACTTCTGATGACTCGTGGATTTGCTTATAGAGATGTTGCACTGGCAGGAAGGAAACTCAGGTTTGGGCAAACGTCAGCATGCCTTTTAGATGTTTCTTATCTAAAGATTATTTAATATCAAATTCATAGGCATCTCTGAAGGAGGGTTCGAAGCCAGAGTCCCGTTTCCCAGGTTCAGCCCTAAGAAGAGAGGAGGATACCACTCCACCCAAAAGCACTAAAAAAAAACGTTGCTGGTTGGGAGAGCCTTCTGCAATGCGGGGAAGAATTGAAAACTCTTTGGGAAACTTAAGAAACCAGGACTCCAAATTTGTGAGCTAGTATGAAAGGCATCCTCTTCTCTAGGCTATTGCTTGCACACACTTAGTATCAAAGAATCATTCAGGGTGGAAGCAACCTCAGGAGGTCTGTAGTTCAGCCTCCTGCTCAAAGCAGGAGCAGCTCTGAGGCCAGACCATGTTGCTCCATGCTTTATGCGGTTCGAGTCTTGAAAACCTCCATGGATGGAGCCTGCACAATATCTCTGGGCAACCTGTTCCTCTGACTGACTGTCCTCATGGTGAAAAAGTTTTTCCTTGTATTCAGGTTAAACCTCTCTTGTTTCCACTTCTGCCCATTTTCCTGCTCCTCCTACCATGTACGACTGTGAAGAGCCTGACCACATTTTTGGTAACGTCCTTGCAGGTACTGGAAGGCAGCTATTAAATCCTCTGTAAGCCTTCTCTTCTGCATGTTGAATAAGCCCAGTTTCCTCAGCCTCTCCTCACAGGGAGATCTCTCCTGTCAGTTCCCTCACCATCTCAGTGGTCCCTCCACTGAACTCACTCCAGTTTGTTCGGGTGTTTCCTGTATCTAGAGGTCCAAAACTGGATGCAGTACTCCAGATGTGGGCTAACAAGTGCCGAGGGGGATAATCACTTCCCTCCTTCCACTGGCTGTGCTCCTGCTGTCCAGATGCTGGCCTTCTTTGCTGCCCAGGCACGCTACTGGCTTGTATTCCCTCCGAGGACCAAAAACCACACACACACACTAAGCAAGCTGGTACTTCCCACCCTAAATACTCTGGTGGGAAAGACACCAAGATGAAGCATGTAGGTACACAAAAAAGTGCGACTGTAAGCACTGAAGCTGATCTCAAAAGTACATTCTTGAACTGCCCAGCAGGGGTGTTACTGACAGTTTTGTTAGAGAGATGCATAAAATTGACTGGAAAATAGTGTGCTTATGTTCCTTAGATCTGACCTTAAAATACAAGCAAATATTTCTTTTAAAGGTCACGGTCCTCTTTGTATAGTGAAACTTTTGTATGCAGTTTATCAACTCAAGACTGCTTTTAATACAAAGCCTAAAAAACAACTTTATGTTCCCTCGCTATCCGCTACAGTAAAATTAATTTGGTCAGATTACTAGTGACTCGAATTCATTAAGAAATGGGGAATTCAAAGCCTCCCTGGAAAATATGTTTTCCCAGTCACAAGTTACTGGGCTAAACACAGAGGTCAGCGTGCACGATTCTACAGCCTGTGATAACCATACTTCAGAAAAGATCAACTGGTCTGGTATGAAACTTTAGAAGCCCATAAATTACAAAAACCTATACACATACTTGTATGACTTAGAATATACTTGTGTGTCTTATGACAGAGGAAACTCAAGATCTTTCCTAACAAACACAAAATGCAAATTTGTATTCTGCTGCATCTTGAAAAATATTGTAATAGAGAACATTTAGTTGACAAAAGGTAAAGAATCAAAGCGTAAATCTGAATTATAGTACTTATGCTTGCAGAATACCAGTATTTTACACCTTCTAGTCATGTTAATACCATGTATTAGATTTGAGCCCTGAAAACTGCTCAAAATAAACAAGAAGTGAAATAATAAAACTTTTCCAAGATGATTTATATTAATAATCTCTTCCCTGTCCTAGCCCACTACTTAATATTAAATGCTTCATAATATAGCTTGGCTTTCCCTCTCTCTCTTTTTAATGATGGAATCCAGGAAAATGTCAAAAATGATTCTTTAAGTATTCTTATCAGGCATACTTTAAAATGTTTATCTTAGACATTGTTAAAACATACATGTGGGTATCTCAAATTACAATACAGCTCAAAGTAAACTCTCAAAATCTAGACAGATAATAACTTTTTTGTTCTACTAGAGAAATTTTACCCTAAAGAGAAAAGTACACAGCTCCTACTGATTTTAATGTACATTATATACATGTCGCTGAGGGCGTAAGATATTTCCCTCCTACAGAGCAAAGTATTTGATTTTTCACGTCAACTCATCACAAACCTGAGTGGAGGTCTTGGTGTGCATCAAATAATTTTTGAAATCTTTCCTCTGCTTTCAAAGCCCGAATAGTCCAAAGTCCCTGAAGGGATGACGACAAGTGGGAGAACACTGGACTTCGAGCTACAAAGGGAAATGAGAGTAACTTAGGAATAGCTGAAGGGCAACATTTAATTCTTTTTGTACCACACTAATCTTTAATCCTACTACTTTATATTTAACCATACAAGTTACTGTCCTGCATCCTTTTAGAATAAACATGTGATATCTTCAACCAAATTCCTCTTACTCAATTAGAATCAGTCAGACAGCCAGGCAGATTAGTTTATACAAAAAATGTCTTACATTTTTAACAATAGCTGTCACTGAGGAAATTCTTTGAGCTTTATTAATCACACGAGGCACTCATGTTTGTTATTCATAAAGCTTAATATTTCATATCATAGTCAAGCTAAAGTCAGACACAAGAATCAGATCAGCTGATTGTGCATGCAAGGTCCCAAAGACCAGCAACTTAGCATGTTCTTAACAAGCTTTACTTACAGATAGTTAGACTGGCATACCTAAGTTTTATCATTATGCAAAACAGGAATTAAGCATGTAATTTACTAGTTGAGAACCAAGGCAATAAGGAAGTTATTTGCATAGCAAAAGAAAAAAAATCTTTGATGGATTGTCTATAAAATACCAGCATTTCACATAATAATAAGCAGGGTTCAAACTAATATAAAGTCCCGCCAAACTACATACTTGTGGATTCTAGACGTTTAATATCTCTTGAAGTGTCTAAGAAATACCGTCGAAGAAAAATGAAAAGAATAAATAGTGGAATTAAGGGTATGAGTATCCAAGGAATCACTGCCACAGCCACAGCCACCACACCAAAAATCTGTAGGAGAGTCTGTAACACAATAGAAATAAAATACAAGACTTTTTGTCAGAAGAATTTAATTTAGAACAAGTATAAAACTATTTAACGCTATTGAAACACTTAAATATTTAAACATAACCACCAAATTTAAGAGCGGATGCATTGTATAACATATGAGCAACATCTATTTTTAAGTAACTTGAAGACTTTACAATTTTAATTTGACTAATTGTGCAGTTTATGGTTTTCTTCTGCATTACTTGTTCTCTAAGAAATGTAGTTACAAAACTGGTTGACTGAACATTAGTGTCTCACTTTGCGGACTATTCTGTGATTGCTGTAACAAAATAGTAGATGATTAACGAAATAGTTTGTGTCCACTGAAGATCAGTTGTCTACCTCGTGAATCAGGGATATGTTTTTTCACTCCAGGTAAAAATAAACTGCTGAAAGATTGACTTTCAGTTGAAAGACTTGACAGTTGGAAGATCGAATTTCAACACAGGCTTGTAACTTTTTCCTAAAAACAACATTGTCCCATTTAAAAAGAAAAACTGCTATCAGAGAAAGTGAGCTTTCTCTTCCCAAAGGATTGCTTTGGGAAACATTGCAAATAGAAGTAGTGTCTTAAGAGACTAGTTTTACCAGGTTTACTTCAGAGTACGAGATGAACGGCCGGGCTAAGTCTGAATTTACTCTTAGAAAAATAGATATAAAGTGAAATGAATCTTTGTTGCTTAGGTCAGTGGATCCCAGCCCAACTTTCTGAATTAAATTCTGCATTTCCTGCAGACCACGTCACATCAAATTTTCAGTCTGAATACACTATGAAAAGCATTATCTGCACACAGATTTCTTTCAGAACACCAGCTGTGTGTGTATATATGTATGCCAGGAGTCCTGGCATAAAGAAATCAGGGTGGGCCCATTTGCTCCTTAAAAAGGGTGTGAAAAAAACCCCAAACGTACAAAACAGAACTCAGCTTGCACAGAAACCAGACAACTGAAATTTGAGCTCAACACTAAATTCCTGTATTATTTTCATTTAAAAATTCCTTAGAAATGGCAACATTTTCTGAAAGTTTTCTTTTTTATGGACTGTAGAGGAGCCGCTGCCTCCATCATCACGTACAACACACAAGTAGACTACGATTAAGCTTTGTGGCTGCCTGATTTTTGGAGGCCAAAAATGCATTAGTGACCACTGGGTGCCGAGAACGTGTATCTCGCAGCAAAAAAGTCTTCCGTCCCTTCATCTGTGCATCGAGTTGGAAACGTTAAGCACAACATAAGCTAAGGCTGTATACCAGAAATCCACCTGGATTTTCAAACACCTTCAATGGAAGTGCCTACGAAACACTGCATTTCTGGTAGCCCCCCCACACCCCTCACACACACACTCTAAAGCCAAAACCGAGCACCTTATCCCCTACATGTTTTTTTCTCTGGGCTTCTCTGACTTTACCCTAATTTCACCTGACCACAGAGCAAAGCCACACACCTTGGGCATTACAACTGCATGAGTCAGCACAATGCAGTCTTTGGCTCTAGGCAAGATCTTAGCTCACGATAGAAGATTTATCAGTGTAACAGCCTTGCACTTCACAGATCTTGAAAGTACATTATATGGTCTCATAAATCTAATAGGGAAAATAGCTATAGGGTAGATACGGGGTAGGAGCTCTGAAGGAAGCTGCGTTACCACTACACTGCTCATCCGTGGGTTAAGGTGTTGACAGCATCATGTTGTTTGACCTTCTAGATACATAGATTGCAAACATTTTACCTAGATTTCATCACGAGGCAGTCAGGTGGCAGCGAGAGTGCACGGTATTTCACTTGGATCAATTACGCACAAGGTTATGTCTGCACAAAGCGAAACAAAGCACCTCAGCTCCTCATCAGCGCTGCCCTCAGCCCTTCTCCACCTTCTACTTCTCTGGCGTTCTTGAAAACCTCGTAAGTGTATTTAATTTTTATTGTGGAATGAGGAGAAAGGAAATAAAGATTCCTGACCTCCTTCAAATTTTCTCCTATCTAGGTCACTGGTTTCTCCAGTACTGCCCGTTGTCTCTGCCAAACCTGCCAGCCGTCCACAGGCTAGCTAATTTCTAATTTCTCATCGGCAAATGGAGTTCGAAGTCCTTTCCTTCCTCTAACAACTCACTCCCAAATCTGCTTTATACACCTGCTGCCTTCTCCCTCCATCACCTCCCAGACAATCACAAAAAAGCAGTTTCTGAAGTACTTCTGTCTCCTCATACCATCAGCTGCAAACCTGAAGCGAAGAGCTGAGGAAAGCTGCTTCAAGGAAAAGAATTCCAAGGAAAATGAATGCTTCTTTATAAAAAATAAAAAAGCCTGAACTAAAGTTAAAACCAAAATTTTAGTGATGATAATCTACAGTATGTTGCAAAGTGCCAGTGGGGGTAGGAGTGGGAGTAGAACTATTAGGATCCAGCTCGTGTAAACAAAGCCTTGCTACGGCGAAAATACAGGGAAGGAAAAGATGGTTAGGATGACTAAAGTAAAAATCTGACACCGCCTTTGGAAGGAATTTTAGATGAGCCTGCACCACCTTATCATTATAAAAATTTATGATAGGGTGGATCAGTCATGTGTGTTGTTTTTTTGAAAACCCAAATGTGCATATAAATTAACTCTTAATGAAGTAGTCTGAAAGCCAGACACAGCCACTTGCAGACTGTAATCATGTAGGCACTGCATGAGGTAAGGCAAAGGTTCTTGCTCCCGAGTTTCACAAGGGACAGGCAACCCCTTCAGCTGGAGACTGCCCCAACTTCTAGTAGATTCACTGCGTGCAAGCTGGAGGACCCAAGATAATCAATAGGCCGACGATGACGACACCACCAGTAGTCTGACCGCTCTCCTCTCTGGAGACAAGCGGTGAGCTGGGTATTCAGTTTGCCCAGCAAGAAACGCTCAGGACTGGGGATCTAGACCCTGTCTAGCAGAATCAGCTCACAATTGAAAACTGCAGCAAAAGCCTAAGCAGGTAAGATTTCCCTACATGAAAGAAATATGGCCTAAAAAAACAACCTCTTTTACTGTATTTCTTAATTTCAGCATTTAAAAGTCTTCTGTAATGACTGTGCAGAAAACAATAGCCAAATTAAAAAAAAAAAAAAGGAGCAGATTAATTACATTTTATACCTATCTGCACAGTATTGGAAGCAAGGCCACCTTATGCAAAAGACATCAGATGCACAGGCTACCGAGACTATAAAGACTTGGACGAAGAAATCCAATTTGCTTCCAAATGGAGCCATATTGTCCAATGTCCACCTTCAAATTCAGTTTCCCTGGAGAGAGAAGAATCTCCCACTCATAGACTCCATATACTCCATCCCTAGAGTACAGAAAAGCACGTGCCGGTTCTGTTGGAGTCATCCTCTTGCTTGCAAAAGTCCTGAAGGATTTCCCTCATGCTTTGGTCAGTGACTCCATTTTCTGTGGCTTGTTTTCCCTCAAGAAATCTCTTTTCTTACTGGAGCAAGCATACCCTCCTATAACCCTCTGGGGAAGTGAATGCTCTGATCAGCACATTCCCTTGTGAAACACGTGCTTTCCCTTCATCTTCTGATGACCTACATATTCATAACTCTTACAGGTGCTGAGAGTGATATTCTGGAGCTTCTATCTCAAACAGGTCTTGAACAAGGTATTTCTGTACCACAGCCACACAATAGAAGAATATTTAATGCGAGGTAAAGAAAAAACATGAAAAAACCATAAAAATCTGAAAAAACATGGTCATTACAAGCTATAAGCCGCACTATTTCACAAGCTATAAGCCTTTCCCTTTGTTGCAGAAACTATACCATTTAAATAATGTTAGAAATCTTAGGACAAAATGTAAAGCCATTTGAAGTCATTTTAAGAAGTTGACAGAACAAAAATGCAAGAGCAAAATTTAGAGTTCAAGATGTCTCGTAAGAATGTCTACCCCTCCACCCTGTACATCACTGCCCTGCTGTATTAGTTATATCCTCAGCTCGGTATTTCATGTTTGACTTAATACTTCTTTGAAAAAGACATCTGGACTTCATGCAGAATTCCATTTTGAACCCCTCAGGTCTGCTGGCACTTTCCTCCAGTGGGTCCTTTATGTCCTCGTGAAAGTACCTATAAAACACTTATCTTGTCTCTAACGGGCTCAAGAGGCAGATCTTTGAGGTCTTCCATTTTCTTCCATTATTCAAAACTACATTTTGTGCTTTTTTTGATTTTGTTTTCCAATGGACCTTACAATGTATTTCAGTATCTCTTATAAAATATATGGGTAAGTCGTACCATGTTATCATGTATCTAAGTTCCTAGAATGACTTGTGATATAAAATCATCCACATTTGACAGCTATAATATAGGACCTACTAGAATAGGAACCACGCCATTCTGGACTTGCAGCTAGTGACTTGGTAGGATCTCCAACGAATGAGTGGAGCCCAGGGGATGGGATTTGAGACTCAGAAACCTGAATGTGGGAGTCTGCCTGTGACCTACATAGTGAAGCTCCTGTCCTAGTTCAGAAGTTTAGAAAGTGATTCATCTAACCTTTAAGTGGATACCTAGTGACCCTATGGTTGAATATTTCTCTAGTGTCCACTCACTGTATAGACGAGATGCCCTCTGACTAGAGGAAACTAAGCATCTAAAGCCCAACAAGCAGATACCTAAATTTTGATGACTGAAGCTGCGGTCAAATCCCACCCAAGAACTGCAGTGTTCCAGGATTGATTTTACCAATATTTAAGCAGAAGTCAAATACACCTACCCTGTCGCCACCCCCAACTCCTACTCCCTGGACCCCAATATGCAATCCCAAGGATTATATCAGCCCATGGACACTGCCACGAAGCCATACAAATTTAAAAATAGCAGCGGTGCATATCCTGGATTTCAAGTTTGTAACCTTAACTGCATTTACACGACCTCAGTGAGGCTCTGCTGTCTGAAGTATAGCCAGGTCAAGAAACTACAAAACCCCACTCTGTTCTTACTTGCTTGGCATCACCCTTCCTCCCTCTCCTCCCTTCCCCCTTGACTACAATTATTTCCTCATTGGCTCTGCCAAATAACTGCACGCACAACCAATCTCTATATCCAGTTCTGACAGATTTTTTTTTCCTCAAACACTTTTTTTTTTAAAACACACCTTTTCAACCCGGGCTGTCTGGACTGACTGTTAAAAGCACAACTGCACAGGTGGCGGGTTACCTGGCTCACCAGAGGACAAGCTTCCCTGCAGAGAGGACACTGCAATGAGCAGGTCAGAGCAATACACACTTCACTTGGGCCAGCTGCATGCACAGCAGCATATTGAACCACATCGTAGATGTTTTGAATTTTTTTCCTCTTTTATTGCAAAAAACTGCAAGAAACATCCAGATGGAAACCCTTCACTTTTGCAATGTAATCCTTGTACATAAACAGCTCCACTTCATTTTACTCAAAGGGGCCAAGTCGAGTCATGTGGTCTTTAAACTACCTTTTTAATAAAATTGATCGGTTTTCCTTCAGAACTGGTTAAAAAAAGTACATAAGGCTGTTTATGCTATTGCTTGCATCAAACTGTCAGGGACAGACTTGTCTTGTGAGCAAAAGCAATGAAGACTTAGGAGTACAGGAGAAAAAGTGTTGCACATAACTCCAATATTTAAAAGGCATCTCGGATGTCCTTTTCTGAAGCAACCAGTGACAGCAATCTTTGAACAGGAATGACAGCTCTCAGGCAGTACTAATCAGCTTTAGGAAAATGTGTATCCACAAGAAAATTCTGAATATAAAGACAAGACAAGCAAGGCACTGAAAGGGGGAAAAAAAGACACAGCTGGGAAAGAAATGAAAACTGTAATTTCAAGTAAACTGAGTGAGAGAAAAAAGAACTACATACTGCCAGCTCTAGAAAGCTTCAGAAACAGCAAGCTTTTCTTATCTTCTGTGAGACACATTCTCCTCCTCTGAATCCTGCTAGTTACAATTAGTTGACAAGAGGTTACCTAACAAAATCCATATATCACTGCAAATGGGCTGAATACACCTGTCAGAAACACCACAGAAACACATTCAGATTTCCCAATCACACCCTTAATGCTAGTACCTTCTATTTGTTCTTGTCTCTATAAGATAGTCTTTCTGGATCACTGTTTTTCCAAGCGAACAAACATATATTTAGCTCCTCAGGGCAAATGTTTTCTGTGCCACCAACATGCTCATTCATTTGACTTGGCAGGCATTTTGCCATTAAGCGAGAAGCCTTAATATTTGTTTGAGATCACGTCGAACTGTGTCCAATTGTTCTTTAACAAGTGACCTTATAATAAAAAGGGTTTTTTCTTTACTACATTGTCACTGCCACTATTCTGTTGTATTTCAACAGGATCCTATCACCAATAATCTCTTACCCTACAACAAGGGGTAGAAATAGGTTTTCTGGGCACCCTGGGCCAAGAGGTTTAATTGTCTTAGGCAGGTCTCGATCCCAATAGCAGTTCTCAAAAATCATAGTCCATACATTGTCTAAGACTCCAAGATATTGATGCTTCAGAAACATGCATAATCAAGCTCTGAACTTTGTGATTCTGACAGACGCTCAAAACACTCATCCTTTAAAACTCCACATTACGTTGCTACATCATAGAGTGATTATTTTTCTTCTTATAATAAATTGTCTTCACTCATGTAAGAAGTTGCAAGGTGCTGCCAGGGCCCTTTGGCCAAAGTAATAAGTTACTTCCAGGTAACACCAATTTTTTCCGTGGGAAAAAAAAAAAAGCTTTTATCACAGTCAAATCTATGGTCTCTACTTATGCACCTCTACATGCAGCTCTTGTTCATTCCCACTGCACATGGAAAGTAATACTCTCCTACAAGAAAGGACAGTGCCAACACCCATTCTGGTAAATGTCTGTGGACAATGTATTTTTCTGTTTATAAGCAGTAAAAACTTGAGGACCACCTTGAATTTAGTTTTCTCCAATGCTTTTCTTCTGTTGCACCTTATGCCCACTCAGCACTTCTGCATAAAAGTGTTCTCAGTGATTTGGGCAACAAGGCACAACTTTGCAATAAGGATCTATATAAAAGCAAGAGGTCCTTGTCTTGAAGTTAGATATAACTTTATTCTGATCTCCCTCTAAAAATTATATAAAATGTTAATGTGTGTGGTTGTTCAGCAGTGCTATGTTTGGCATCTTCTCCTGTAAATGTCTGCAGTCCCTGGCTATATTCTTACACTGTTCTCTTCCCAAGGGAAAAAACACACAAACGCACACACACCCACCAAAAAACCCCACTATGGTGCTCTTTGTACCATGACAAATATGTTTTATCTTCCCGTGGAACACCTCAGATGCCAAGCACAATTTTACATGGTAGCTTGAGGAAACAGCATTAATCAGGAGCGTAGAACATGCACACACGCATGCTTTGCTTTCTCAACTGCTGTTGCCAGAACCTGCCTGGCACCATCCAGCCCTCTCAGAGATACTCTTCTTCCCAGGTAGCGGGAAAGCATCCATTTCCATTATACTAATTTACAAGTTTTGTGACTCCAATATCCCCCCCACCCCATCACAAAGTGCGGTCACTTTGTTGGTTGTTCCACTCACTTCAAGATTCCCAGAGCAATACATTTTTATATCTCTTCTATCAGTCCCTGCTGCCAAATAACTGATATTTTTAAAGGGAAATAAAGAATGGCTTGACAGTTTCTCCTCCCCTCCTACCTCTTAGAAGCCATTTCCAAAACTTTTCCCCTGCTATATAAGCCCAAGACAGTCCCACCGAGCATAGACCCTGATGCAATCAAAACATTTGATTCAACAACGGGTACTTTTATCTTTAGTACTACTACAAATGGTGTATTTCCTACTTTGTTCTTTTTTCATGTGTTCCACACTTTATCAGCAGGGGCTGACTCACCAATATCTGTCCTCAGTCTTATCCCACTTACAACCCTTCTAAAAGCAGTTTTGCTTTCAGTCATAATTATTGCTTTCCTTCCACAGAAAGGGCATATATACATAGAACAAAGTTTAAAAAATCAACAGATATCTCACTGCTTTCGGACTACAAATTGCAGAAGACAGACCTTACAAGCTGATGCAAAAAATGGACAGTAAAAGGGCTGTGAAGAGATAGGCCTTTTGACACTCCCAGTACAAAACTGTGAACGCTGGAGTACTAAACAGGGAATGGACCACAGAAAGCAGCCAGGTTCTCATGCTCTCCCCAAATAACATCTCCGATTGTTACTGATGGAGAAAGACCACTGGCCTAAGGTAGACCCCTGCTGTGATCCTGCATGGCATATTTTGTGTTCATAGGGTTTAGTCCATTAACTTATTTGCTAAAATACCATCCACTGTTCCTGCGAGGAATTCCTATGAGCTAATGATGATGTTACCACATGATGATGTTACCACAACCTTTTCATCCATGCTGTGCACATTCTCTTCCCAGTTCTTCCAAATGTCTGTCAAAATTTTGCTCACCACAGATGCTGCTGCCCCATATGTTGCAGTTTTGCAAACTCTTGTCTTTGAGCTGTACTGCCTGCCCCGGGCCTCTTGTCCCTCATGGCCATAATACCAGAGCAGCCCCGCGCCCTCCCCAAGAATACCTCATTTTCAACTGCATGACCTTTTCCGCTCAGCCAAGTCTAATTCTTTTGCAAGAAGTCAATTCTGGGTCTTTCAGCAACTTTAAAAGCTTTGTGCTACGTTTGAACTGTGAGCTCTTCAGTTAAAAAGAGTATCAGCTCTTCAGTAACACAGCTCTTCAGCCTTACAGCAGTTACAAGCTTTTAAGCATTTTAATGTTTGTTTTTGCTATTCAAAAATACACTATTCATATATTTATTTTTAGGTGGAATGAAGTACTACTCATATTTCTGTAAGTTCCACAGCGGACCCTCTGTCCCAGTTAAATGAAAACTATGAAAAATATTAAGGACTACAGCATCATCCATCCTGAGAAATAAAATTACCTTCTGTTCTTTTCTGGTTGTACTCTTCCACAGCAGACATGCAAAAAAGGCTTTTTAGCTTGTTTACATTCCGCCCCCCCCCCAACTTCCCCAGAGCTTTGCCACCCTGACAGGGCTATAAAATAGTACTTTCCTATTCAAAATAAACTCTCAACTCACAGTTCTTCAGCACTACATTCTGTTTGCTGATCACTCTGCTCCAGGAAGCTTAACAGAAGGACGGACAAATGAATCACATACCAAACCCAGCACGTTTTCAGTTTTAGAAAGGAAGATCTAAACCCGTTATTTTAGCATACAAGCGACTTCATAGTAAGAGAGCTGTGCTTATTTAAACATTAGACTGATTTCAAAATCCCTAAGAAAAACAGAAATAATACAAGATTTAGGAATGTGATTGTGGGAGAAAATGCAATCACTCAGGATCCTATCCTTCCACAGTCCAGGAATAGCTATTATCAAGCCCTTGAAAGAGCCTTTCTTAACACGCTGATTTTTTACTATTTCAAGAATGCAATCCAAAAGAATAACTTTTTTTTAAATTATACAAAACTATCCTGATCTTGTAATGTAGATGTAACACAAAGAGGTGTAAGATCCCCAAAGACATGTGACATTCAGTTCCCAGCTAAACTCTCATCTTTTGCTGTATAAAACTGCCCACACTGAAGCCTCTACCCCTTGAAGAACAAATTCTTCCGGAGTTTTCAAATCAGCGGCAGAGTTCACCAGGCAGCCACAGTACCAACTTTGGCACAAAAAAAGTTCTTATATTCTGCATGAGATCCACACATAACCCTGGCAGCACATTTCTAAGAGACGTAGTCTTTTTTTTTGCTGAAGATAATTCCTTGTCCCGCATGTTTGTTTTGGGCATAAACATGCATAATGATTTAACATACACACCCACCCACCCCAGCTATATGGCTCAGTAATTCAAATTACTTCCAAGTTTCTCCTTCCTTCTCGAATCAAAAGTGAAATCTCCAGTCCTTTTGCCGAACAGTGAAATCCTAATTTGTTTGTAAGCACACTTTGTGCTATCTACAGTATATCAGTAGTTTAAGGCAATCTAGAAGATTTGTACTTATCGCCATTTGGAACAGGATTGTTACACTCTATGACTGACAGCAGAATTAAAAGATTTCTAGCTACTGTGAAGTGTTAGAAATGTTAATGATCTTCAGAAGTCTTAAAAATAACCATCAGTTTGATCTACACACGTGAAAGGTTGCAATAATGCTTAAAAAGTCAGGTAAGTACCTATAAATAATAATGATAGAAATTCCCACTTTGGCACAAAAAGCAGAAGTAGCCTATATAGAATGATAGACAAAAATGAAAACGAGAAAACTGCAGAACATAAATTCACTTACATCTGAGTACTTCTTTGCCCTCTTTCACAGGAAGAAAAGCAAACAAACAAATACCTTCCAATAGATGTAAAGAGGCCCAGATGAACAGAATCCCCCTCTGGAACTTTTAAAATTCCACCTTAACCAAAAGGGGGGAAATTTTCAAAACCACACAGAATGGGGCCACATCACTGGACTTCCACACAACTACCTTGCCTTCTAGTAGCTGAAAATGTATTGAAAGTAATCTGGTAAAGAAAACAGAGAAGGCAATTTGGAGAAGAGCTGATTTAAACCTGACTGAAATTTTGTATTTCCAGGTATTGTATTTCCAACATACCAAAATATTACACGAAAACTACATTTGTCTTCCTACCACTAAGCCAAATCTGCTCAAAAAGTCAGAGAAATTAAGAAAACTGCATCTCAGAATGCTCATATGCTCTAGAAAAAGAAATGAACATAGATTTCCACTAAGTGAATGTTAGCTTTATTTTTCTGTGTACTATATTAAAAACACCAGTATTCCACGTTTCATTGAGAAAACTGAAGGAACAGCCCAGTAATAAAAGTATTATCTACATTTACCACACAAATGGGGAAAGATAAAAACTGAGAGGAAAAGAGTTAAGAAAAACAAGAAAAGCAAAAAAGTGGTAAAGGAAACACAAGGAAGCAAGATGACAAAAAGGTAATGAAATCACATTTTTCAGTACTATTTTATTTTCTTTCCCATGTTAGCTAAGGGGTTAATCTTAAAATCTTACTAAGTAAATACAAATGCTAAAATATTAAAAGTTGCATTATATTCCCACACAAATCAGTGTGCAATGATATCTGTTGCCTTAACACTAATATGTGGAGAATGAAATGCATACCTATTCTTATAAAAATTCTACACAGTAAGATAAATAGAAAAAAAAAATGGGATGAGAGAAAGGATTGGGCTGGATTACACCTGATTGCTACAGTGAGAACGGACCTTATGCCTTCCCTAGAAAACCAAGGTCTGTGTATAAACAGGGGAATCCACCTATTAGCAGTGACTCCAGACTTGACACGTTTTATCCTACACATACCATCAATCTGAGTAAATATGCAGTCCACATGATGCAAGACACTCATCCCTACATTCAAAGGAATGTGATGACAGGTACAGAGTAAAGACCAGCAATAGCTTCGGCATAGATTATCTCCACTGCTGGCCACCATCAACAAGACTAATTGGCTACTGGGATTCAACAATCAAGGCATTCAAGGCCAAAGGAATGAAAGGTCAATAAAGAACTGCATTATTTAGACAAGTGTCTGTGCTAAACTCACAGCTCCTGCGTGTTGGTCTTGGAGACGCAAGTGCAACCCAAGCCTCCTCTTCCTCCTCAGCCTCCTACCCCTCTTTTCTTTTTTGGGGAGAGGGGGGTGATGAGGTGATGATGACCAGGCAGGCAGGATGGACAATATTTGTTTGTTTTTAACAACACAGTGTATAACCCCTTTTAGAATGCAAAGAAAACAGCAAAACTGAAAGATCATACAAATATCAATTTGCTACAACAAAAATTATGGTTTTATCATAACGATCATTTTAACCTTTTCTGAAATCAGAGTGCAAAAGTAACCAATGAAAAAATATATACCCCCTATTATTTTTCTTTAAGTTTTAATTGGTCTTTAATTATGCCACAGCAAGATGCACCGCAGTATGCATCTTGGGAATATAGAGTTAGAACATCAGTTCCACAGAGAAAAATTTCCATGAGGTTTCAGTAGTCAAGAACCAGTAGGCAACTGGGTTTTTAAATTTATTTATTTGTCATTTAAACCTCAGCACAGCTGCAGAATCTTGTGACCTAACCATCAAGCAACACCACCAGGATTCAGCAGAAGGAAAACCAAAAGGCCTCCAAGATACAGGTCTGCTCTACGTACCAGGCTAAAGAGCGTATGCTGACATTTAATGAAGGTCCCACTACCGGCTATTGTCTCACAACATATTTATGATCATACTTTAAATGCACACGTGCAAACACACAGAAAGAACTATTCTTTAATGAATAAAAATATCTCTTAAAAATCATACATGCATACATACAAAACCTGGCTAAACTGGAAAAAAAAACACAGCAGACCCCCCAAAACCCCACCTCTCACAGAAATCACAGAATAACAACGTCATTGTTAAACTAAAAGATCCTGGAATTCCTTCTACACACTTTCCCTGACATCTTCACACAATAAAATGCAGGGGTCAGTGGTACTGAAACAAGGAATGGCAGTTCCACTCTTGTGCACATACGAAAGCAAGTGACCCAAGCTATTATTCCAGTCTGAGGCACTTTTTGTTCCTAATATCCAGATGCAGCAGCTTTTTTCTTTCTTTTTTCCTTTTTTTTATTTTTTTTTTTTTAAGAAATGACTGTGGACACCTCCTTCACATTTTCCTTTTCTTCAGCATTTTCACTTCATAAAGCTGCAGTCAATGTGTTTTGTGTGTGGTGAGAAGGGAATGGCGCATTCAGTGGTGGTCTCAGCCACAGCCTACATTGGTGGCTCAAGTAGTCTCAGGATTAGGTCTTTGTGTGTGATGAAAGGATATGAAAAGTCAGTTATTTAAACTCAGTCAAGCTGTTGATTTTGGGGAGGAAAAAGGTTTTGCAATTCAGTTTTCCTCAATAAATCACTGCCCTTTTCCAAGGGCAGCTGCAGATAGTTCACATGTTCACAGTGTTCTCCAGAAAAAACAGATCATGGGGGTTTTTTCCCCTCAATCCAACATAGGGTAAGAAATCAAAATGAAGGGGCCATCACATTAAGTTACTCGAATTCACTGGAAACTAAACCAGAAAATCAACTCTGTTAACAGGTAATAGGATCACTGAAGACTTAAAAGGGCAAGAAACTACAGAGAAAACCATCCCTTTAAAATTTATCATAATAATTAACTAAACTAAAAGAAAGTCTGAACTAGATTTCAGCATCCTTTGCATTCAATCAGCTTATAGATACAATTTTCAAACAGCAGTTTATCAGTCTGAGTACTCATCCTGCATCACCTGAGACCACAGTTTAAAGGTGTTAAGCCTCTGCAGATCTATCTCAAGTCAAAGTGAGATTGAGGTACTAAAACCAAGCCTTTGACGAGCTCTCAAAAATATAGCATCCAAAATACTGGCCACTTAGGAATATCTGACCTAATGTGCATAAAATACTATTAAATAGATTGGATTCTTAATTCCTAATATGTCCTTATTAAATCCTTTTATTCTATTCCTTACGAGACCTTTTCCCAAATTAGAACAACGTGTTTTATTAGTGCCGCATTGAGCTAGACATTGCTATGCATTTTAACCATGACATTTTAAACTACAAGCCCCGCACCTACCAGTGAAGTCCACACCAACAGAACCTTGTACTCCCACTGACTTTAGGGCAGGAGAAGGAACAACAGTGGGTTGTAACACTGAGTAAATCAGTTGCTATTTTCAGAGGAGCCTAAGTAACAAAATCCCAGTCATCTTAAATGGCACCTGACTTTTGGACCGATGGGCTGAGGCCAATGGCATGAGGTTCAACAAGGCCAAGTGCCGGGTCCTGCACTTGGGTCACAACAACCCCAAGCAGCGCTACAGGCTCGGGGCGGAGTGGCTGGAAAGCTGCTTGGCAGAAAGGGACCTGGGGGTGTTGGTGGCAGCCGGCTGGATATGAGCCAGCGGTGTGCCCAGGTGGCCAAGAAGGCCAACAGCATCCTGGCCTGTATCAGGAATAGTGTGGTGAGCCGGACTAGGGAAGGGATCATCCCCCTGTACTCGGCACTGGTGAGGCCCCACCTCGAGTACTGCCTTCAGTTTTGGGCCCCTCACTACAGGAAGGACATTGAGGTGTTGGAGCGTGTCCAGAGAAGGGCTATGAAGCTGGTGAGGGGTCTGGAGGACAAACCTTATGAGGAACGACTGAAGGAACTGGGGTTGTTTAGCCTGGAGAAGAGGAGGCTGAGGGGAGACCTCATCACCCTCTACAGCTACCTGAAAGGAGGGTGTAGAGAGATGGGGGCTGAGCTCTTCTCCCTGGTGACAAGGGATAGGACAAGAGGAAACGGGTTCAAGTTATGTCAGGGCAGGTTTAGATTGGATATCAGGAAACATTTTTTCACTGAAAGGGTTATTAAACATTGGAATAGGCTGCCCAGGGAGGTGGTGGATTCACCATCCCTGGAGGTTTTTGTCAGGGTAGGTTAATGGTTGGATATCTCAGCTGAATTACCTAACTTAACCTTTGGTTTCTTTTCAGTTTCTAAGCTTCACATTTACCCACAGAGCTCTGTTCAACAGCTATATAATCAAACATAGCTATGTGTTCTCATAAAACAGACTTATTTTTTATTTATAAATCTTGGAGATACAGCAGTGATTTCTACAAAAAGATAGTCAACTGCACTAACACGGCATATCTCATATGCTGTTAAAATTCTTAAGAAGAAAAAAAAAAAAAGATGGTCTCCTCCTAGTGAGGACTGTCCCTCCTGTCCCCAGACAGGTGGTGGTGTATTTTGGTGCACTTAAAACCAAAGAAAGAAAGGATGGCAGGAAGCAAAACGCAGTGAGAGTTGCTACTTCGGGAGCTATTGCAAAGCAACAGTTTTGCAAAAACTAGCCAGGTTTTCAGAAGAATACAAGGTCTATGATGCATTTTTATGCTTGACATATACCTTTTATTTTTGCTTTAACAAGTAAGTGTACAGTAACTATCCACTGCCTTGAAGAGAACTGACTGATTCTTCCTCATTAACTCAATGGGAGATGCAAAAAATCCAAATATTTTAGTTCAAGGAATTAATTCTCATCCAGTATAGCTGTCTAGACTAATCATGCTCATTATGACCGTAGTGCAGTGTATAAATCTTATTAGGCACTCTAAAAAGAACATGATGAATTTTTAGCATTGCCTTAAAATCTGTACTCAGTGTAATTAGGAAATTCTCGAAACTAGTAGTTTTGAATTATTTATTTATTTATAGGTATTTAAACGGGTTCATATTGTAGTTTTTGGGTGTCCAATCACATTGTGTTTATTTGTGCAGAAAATGATACACTCACTTGCCAATATAGTAAGAGGGTGGAAGGCTTCACAATGATCCTAGCAGTAACTCAGAAAAAGGACCACTTCTTCAATGCAAATCCGCTCAAGAAAAGCTTCCACACACAAAGTAAGATGAACCAGTTACTGCATTGTTTATGAAGTTTCACTTGATTCTTCCTGACAACCATTTAAACAATGAATGTTGGGAAATGTCTCTCAAAGAATCAACAACAATGGCTGGGATAAGAGCTTTTATATTTAGCTAATACTGTTTTTAGAAAGGAGAAAATATTTCTTCCTGAAGGGATTATAAGAAGTCTTATAAAAGACACCTGCAAACAAAACAAGTGACAAAAGATCTCTATCATAATTGAGAACAGTTATCCTTTGTAAAAATCTGTGCTTCTTCAGAAATAAATATCATATCTTTGCTATTGAATTTCAAAAGGCATACACTAACCAACAAGCTTGCCGATCAAGAATAGTAAGTTTTAGAAAACCTGCCAAGAAGGAAGTGCTTTTGTCTTATGGATAGCAGCGCATTATTAGTCAACAGTAAGTTCCTAAATTTTCTTTTCTGATGCCAAATAGAACAGGCAAGCTTTGAAAGACAGTATCTTTTCAATACTGTGCTGGACACATAACATCTACTTTATTTTTTTGAAAAGGAAGACTTTTCACTTAAAATGCAAACTTCAGAAGTTGACAAATTATTCAATAGACAATTTAAAAGAAATGCACAAAGTAATCAACATGAGGGGAAATGTTTACAAAATGTGGTTTACAGTAGGAGCTTGGAAGAAGAAAACAATCACATCTAGAGCAACAGAGCTTCATTCTTTCATCCTAGACCAGTTAAGTTTTGGTAAGAATATACTGCCTAAAATATCTATACACTGCTCAAAAAACTAGGTTTTCCAATTTGCTAGTAGATGATTTGGTCCTCCGTATGTGCCATGTATATACCATAGCTTTCCTTTGGAGCAAACCAGTTGGTTCCCTCAGAAATGAAAAGAGATTGTCATTCTCGAGACAGTTTGCTTCAGGGTCTGCTCCCAAAAAGAAGTATGGACCAGACCACACCAATTCTGGCTCCCTCTGCTTACGCAGACTTCTCTAACATTTTCCCAGCAAATTTTGCATCCTCAGACAACCCCACATGCCTTTAAACCACATGCTGGGGCATGCAAAACACCCACTCAGTTTCTCGCTACAAAACCACTGTGTAAATGGGCTGCAACACAACTCTCACATCATTGTAAATGCACGGAACTAAGGAAAAGGGTTAATGATTTTCTCTAAAGGCCACAGGACGCAGAGGATGCTCTGGCCACGAGTAGGATGTAGTATGAACATACACAGCACAGTCTGCTGTACAGGGGACAAACTTATGTAAAATACAAATCCTCCTGCGTTGCTTGGTCTAATGGCCAAAGAGCACTACGTAAAAGAGATGGTTTCGACTTTGGGGATGTAAATCCTATGCTAAGAGAAGAGGATAAGGATTGCACTACAGCCTTCCAGCCAAAAAGAAAGGCACATACGTATTGTTCCAAGAGAGATGAAATAAAGTAAGATATTCTGTCCAGTAAGATAGTTAACGAGACTGAAGAAAATTTGGAATCTGTATAAAAAGTAGAAAACAAGTAGTATATTATAGAGAGATGTTTATATTGCTCTTTCAGGAAAGAATTTGTCATGACCTTAAAACCCCATGAATTCAAAATCTTAATATTCACTATAAGCAACTCCCTAACTCACAAAAAACCCCAACTGCTTTAATTGATAGATAAAATACATCACTTTCCCTTCTTCCCCAAAATGACATGTGGCACTGTAATACTTTGAAAAACACACCCACACCCCTCAACTTTAACAACTTCACTAAACCAGGAAAAAGACTTTATCTTAAGAACTGTTTTTACTGACTCCTTGGAATTATTTTTTTTCCTATTTTCAAGAGTTTAGCATTAACAACATGATTAAACTGTTCAACCCAAAATGTCTCTGAATTATTTTTAAAGAAGTCAAAATAAAACTCAGATCCTGAATAAGTTATTGCTAAGAGACAAAGCAAAGTTAGCAAGAGCACCTTAAGAAACATTTCTAATGTAAGCATGACAGGCCTGATACACTAAGTCATTTCTTTCTCTAGCCTCCACGATTCTGTGTATTCTGTGATTCATGTAATTTTGATACAGTAGGATCAATTTTTTTGCAGCTTTATCCTTCTGCAACTTTTTACAAGGAGGATTAATAGCAAGTGCAACAGAAGAATTACCCTGATGTCATATATAATCCTTTATCCTTTCATCATCATCAAAATCTCAGTGCTTTGTCCATCTTTCTTGTCTGCAGCAACTTCTTTCACTTGTTCCTATTAAGGCTATTATATTCACCCTATTGCTACTAATCTTTTCTTTGTAAATAGCCACACCTATTTTAATCCAAAATGGTGTGGTAAGCATTTGATTCTTTGTGGAAGTAGACACGTAATTAGGTTAATCTGTGCTATCTTTTCATGTGAGTTGATTGTTTCTTTACTATGGACATATTTCTTATAACAGCAATAAGCTTGCCAGATTGCTTGGAGGCAAATCAGGAGCAATTTACCAAGCATGTAGCTACTACGAACTGAAATCTTGACATAATAGCAAGCTGTGTATAGCCACTCCTACCTGCCAGTTATTACTCATGTTAGCTTTTTACTGACACATTAAATTTCAACCGCACCTTTCTTTCACAAACAAGTACTGACATTCAGCTCAGCTACATGGGTGACAAATAACTGATCCTCACCAAAGCGTACAGGAATCTAAATTCAGGATGCAGCGCAGAAGTCTTTGACAGTAGCAACGGAATTACCTGCACGAAGTCCAAAAACGTCAATGGAAGCAAGTCATCCAGGTGGCCAATATCTTTCGAGAAACGATTTAAGATTCTTCCTATAGAAACAGGGTTGGAGAAGAAAAAGAAAGTAAATATCATTCCTCAAAAGATCCAAATACCTTAAACATACCACGTTTTACCATTTTAGTAACAGTTAAAAGGAAACAACTGGAATCTAAAGATAAAAAGACAGTTTTTGAAACAACTACGAAGGGAATATTTTACAACCGCTGCAATATGTATTTAAGAATAATACATTTTTACAAACCATCTTTGATGTGAATCTAAAACCTTTACCTAAACTGCTAGGAAAAAAAAAAAAAGGGCTTTGAAGATAATAGTTCAATAGAATTTAACAGGTGAAACGCACGTGCTTTGTATGCTCAATATATGCAGGTAAAGGTTTACAGTTCAGACAACTTAATGCAAGTATCATCAAGTAACACCAGCCAGAATCGGCTCCTATCTCACTAGTGCATGCATGTCCCAGACAGATCACAGTTGATCTAACTGATCCTTTTTAGTATTTCTGTTCCCACCCCTTCACCATTATATGCGGATTCAAATTGCAGGCATTTCTGAAATAAAATCTGAGATAGATTTGTGTCATGCAGCCTTACATTTATACTTATTCAAAGCCTTGACAATACTGATCTTTATTAAAGCTAATAAAACAATTTTTAATCTGGTGTCAGTGAAGCATTTACACTTCTCTATTTTCCCAAGTTCTACTTGAGTGGAAGAATCAGTTATAGCAAGAGTTCTTTAATAATTAAAGTCACAATGCTGCCACCCATAAGTGGATTAGCATCTTTCTCTATTAATCGATATCTCTACTCACCAGGAATGAAACTAAGCTAAGTATGGGAATCTGGCCTTTTCCAAGGCGTGTAATGCCTGTACACGCATTCACATTGCTTTTTTATCTAAATATATCTTGATTCAATTATTACTTCTAACTGGTACAAACACATTCACTGCATTGGCAACAAAAGACAACTTTTTTTTTCTTTTTCTTTTCAAAGGAGCTCATTAAACTCAAGGTAGTGAAGTTTAAAGTTTCCATGGAGTGCTTTGGAGACGTAATTCAGAGATAAGAGATACTGAAGTAACCTCTGTAGCAACATCATTCTATTATTCTGTTCATAATTACAAATTTTGTTGCATAACATCAATGTCTTTTTTTAAGGGAATTTCTGTTCCACACCAAGCAATACGCAAAACATCCTTTCCTCAGCCCTGGGACGTGACTCCAAAGAGAAATACTGGTGGTAAATGGCTTGTTTTGCTACTTTACTACCAAAGGCAGTTACTTTAAGCAGACAACAGTAGAATTCATCCTTTTTTTAGGCTTTGCACCCAAAGAGAAAGGGTATAATAGCAGCACAAGACTCAGCAAAATCTCTTTCATCTGTTTCTACTGGAAATGTCAGCTTGGGATGTTCCCTTTCATGTATTTCATGTTGGGGTAGATCCATCAGAAAAAACTCCATGGCAATTTTGTTTGTTTGTTTTCCTGTGATTTCCTTACACAGAGACTGGCCATGGAAGAGTGATCTAGCACATATAGCATGCATGCTGTAACTAGGACTTCTTAATATCCCTCAATATCACACTCCAGGTTATTTTCAAATGAATAAAGACTTCACTGTCAAAAAAAAAAAAAAGGAAAAACCATTCAAAGATCTTAAATGCTTCCTTCTGACAGGGCTTTCCTTAGTGGCCTGTTTAGGAGGGACAGATAAGGGAATCACACAGAATCACGGAACGGTCAGGGTTGGAAGGGACCTCTGGAGATCATCTAGTCCAACCCCCCTGCCAGAGCAGGGCCACCTAAACCAGGTTGTATAAGATTGCATCTAGGCAAGTTTTGAATATCTCCAGAGAAGGAGACTCTACAGCCTCTCTGGGCAGCCTATTCCAGTGCTCTGCCACCCTCAAAGGAAAGAAGCTTGAGATGGAATTTCCTGTGCTCCAGTTTGTGCCCATTGCCCCTTGTCCTGTCACTGGGCACCACTGAAAAGAGTCTGGCCCCATCCTCTTGACACCCACCCTTTAGATATTGATACGGTCCCCTCTCAGTCTTCTCTTCCCCAGGCTGAAGAGACCCAGGAGCCCCTGTCTTTCCTCATAACAGAGGTGTTCCGGTCCCTTGGTCATCATCCAAACAAGATGGCATAACGGATTGGGCCCAAGGTATTAGCAATCTGTTCCCAGCTTTCTCAGTTGCCTCTTGAGTGACTCCACTTTATTTTACAGAGGAAAGAGCAGAGCAAGGAGAGGTGACAGTGCCAAGCCCCTCCATGAAATGCTGTGAGACCCATCGATGACAAGCTCTACACAAGGACAAAGAATTATTCCCATAGTGAGCAAACCCCACCTTAATTCAGTCTTAGAATCGCCCTTTATTTCTTAACCCCAAATAAGTTTAATCTGTTGTGGTTTCAGATGGATATAAGAAGCTATTGCACAAAGGCCATTCCACAGAACACTCCCAGGAGGCAGCAAGGTCACTCAGGCTGGCTACTTTCCATGGCCGTAACACAGGTCAGGTCAATGCCGGCTCTCTCGGGAATCAAGCGATGCCTTCGTGATCTCCCTCATCCCACGAGTGGAAGAGCACATCAGAACTTGTTCATGGAAAAGCACTGTGCTTACTCTCCTTTTGTATGGCAAGGACAAAGCCTTAAGAGCTAGAGGAGAAGAGCCATTACAGAACACTAGCTGTCAAAAGTGATTTTAGTTTCAGTTCCAACAGCATCTCGGAGTTCAGTTCTCATTTCTATTGAAGAATGAGCCAGTAAAGTTGATCAAGGAGAAATTTTGCAGATTTTGAGTCTTGGTTTTGGGATTTTTTGGCAATTCTTTGGAGGCTGTGACTTTTTCCAACTATTTTCTGAGAAAGTTTCAGTGTTGCGACAAGGAGAGTTTTAGGCTACAAGTACAATATAGATCTCTCGGGCCGCTTTCGGGGCTAATGAGCTGGTGTAGATATAAATGAGAGCTGCAGAATACTTGCCTTCATTCTGCACACCAAGAGGGACTGTGGCAATGTACTCTTCCACTTTAACATCTCTTCCAGTGAAGTTCTTTGAGGAACTCTGTCATTAAAGAAAACTTAGCTCATTTGAGCCAGCCTCAGGTCCTCTGATCTTAAGATTTTCTTCCATATATCCACTAACCACCAACTATCCATCAAGCTGATAATTAATTGTCAAAACTGTATTTTTTGGCAATTACTTCATGAAATTGTTAAGTAGAACAGGGTTTCTACAGACTGTGTTTTGACAAAGCTGTGAGCTGCCACTAGGAAAGTGGAAATTAATCTGACGTTATCAATAAAACATGAAAACATCT
The DNA here is from genome assembly GCA_013400135.1 of Rhinoptilus africanus. Lineage (NCBI taxonomy): Eukaryota > Metazoa > Chordata > Aves > Charadriiformes > Glareolidae > Rhinoptilus > Rhinoptilus africanus. The sequence goes on from VXBO01004985.1 coordinate 215,073, forward strand.
TTTAATCTGCCTAATCCTCTTTAAAATGTAAATACAGTAATTCTGTAAAATGACATGGACAAAAATATGAGCGAGCAAAAGAAATGGTATATGAAAAAGACAATCCTTGAAAACTGGAACCTTTTACAGTGCATCTGATAGGTTTGGTTTTATTTAAACAGTGGGGATTGTGAATCATTCGCTTCCCAAATAAACATTCAGGTGACTCTCTGGTAGCATAACTTTTTTTTTTTAATTTTCGAGCTACTGAAAAATGTCATTTATGGTCTATTTAGTGTTTGCACATAGTAATCTGGAAAATGACACCTGAAGTCATTAAGTCTAAGAAAATACCTTGCTTCTTGCTAAGAGGTCCATATCTCTCTCCTGCAATGTTAATCCAGTGACCATTAATGCTTTTCTACTGCTAAAAGCAAGAGACAAAGCCATAAGCTTTAGCCTTACTTTTGTTGTTGCTGGTTGTCAATGATACTACCCCGGTGACTGTATAAGAGAAAACACAGGCCTGGAGATGTGTTTCAGATCCTGTTTATATGGCTAAACTGGCATTTCATTTAGCACGTCCTACACAGAAGCAGGCTACAGTAATCCACCAGAGCAAGCAAGTTCCTTCACCATATACCAGAGGGAGCAATGCACCGCCAAGCAGAAATACTATGCTTTGGAAATATCCACAAAATGCCCCATAGCCATCATGATATTGCATCCACAGGGATTGCTCCATTTTAAGGATGTCTACAAGTAAATGAGGTCTATTTCGCAAGGTATGAAGAAACAATTGTTTCCACTTACTGGAAGCACAGTAAATCAGTGGCTTGCTTATACATTATTAAGCATGGAGGAGAAAACATTCCAGATACGAAAGTTAAAGTAGCTATTTTGAGTCAGGATTAAAAATGCTTCCAGTTATGACTACAGTATTTACTAGCATTTGCAAGCCTAACTTTTGGGGATGGTTCTTCAGATTAAAGAAACTGTTGCACCTGCAGTTCAAGAAAGGCAGGACCTGCACAACTCACCCCCTGCCAAATAATATTATTTTTCTCTCCAAAACTTACATCCTTCTCTCCCAAACTTACAGACTACCACCATCACCTTCCCCCGATACTTCATACATTCAAAAAACCCCAAATTCCTGAAGTGAGCATTCCTGTGATATAGATACATGCCACGAGACAGTAATTCTTAGATATAGTCCAGTATTTTCAGTTTACAAACATTTTCAAGCTCACTTAACGCTTGCACCCTTTACTTATCCCAGCGAGTTTCAGTCTGCGCTTAAAAAGCAAAAAGAAAATACCGAATCTAAAACTTGTAAGGCAAAGGAAATTTCATGAACCCATTAACAAAATAGTCTTTTAAGAAATCAAGAACCAAGTATGCTGATGTTACAAAAGCATCCAAATTTGTGAATACTATGTGCTGTTTTAATCATTCCCAGGCTTCCATGTGGTGTGCAGCGTCAGGAGCAAGCTGCAGAAGGGAACGTGCTCTCTTCAATAGTCCTATGTTTGTTTTTACATCAAATAACTTAATCAGAACACACACTGTTGTTAGATTTCTTCCGAAGTAATTAAATAACTATTCAATGCCAATTAATCACAGTTAAATAAGGGTCTGTCACCAAAGTGCTATGTACACATTTCAGACTATTTAATGGTCAAATACTTGGCAGTATCAAAGTTAAACAATGATTCATTAAACCTCCTCCACTACACAACAGTTAGGCTAAACTTGAAGTGAAAGAATCAAACCTCTTTTGTTCTCCATGAAAAAGACACCAAACCACAGTATGTGATACTCTTTTCTTTCTCCCTCTGTAAACGGCTTTAATTGCATGAATCAGAATGTGTTCAGGTGCTACATACCCACTTTGCTTCTGCAGGTGCCTACTGATACTTTGGAATAGATGTTCAAACCTATCATCCAAATAATGAAAACACTTGACAGCGTGCCACACCTATTTAAAACGTTTATACATACTTCTCCATGAAAGAAATATAATCCAAACTGAATCAACACTTAGGATGTAAACACCAGAAAAGGGTTTGGTTTTTTTTTTTTTAAACAAGAAACTAGGATCCTCCACTAGAACAGTCAAATGCCACCAATAACATTCAATGTTGTGCAACCCAAATTCCAAATATCAAGGACCCTAAAAGCAGCAATACATTATTTCTAAAGGTATTTGGCATTTCTAGTATACTTGCTTGGCAAGTGCATTCACTGAAATACTTTTGTATAACAGAATAGAGTGAGTAGACTGATTTTATATACCTTGTAAAGAGTTTACAGAGCCTTTATACCTGCTTGTTTCATCACACATTGCAGAAATATTTTGTTGCTACTTCTATAGTCCACAAACTTGACTCTTTGGAAAAGAAAAAGGTTTTAAGAGACAGTCCTTCTAGGGATAGAAGGTTTTTGCCACTTGTCTGTGTGCCTGTGAGCTCACGGGGTACATGCTGGTGGAATTTTTTTTCCCCCTCAGAGATCTGGATAATCCTCAAACCAGGGAATTTTAATTGTATCACACTTTAGTTCAATACACAAATGTTATTAATAAGTACTGCTTTGCATAGTAACCTAAACCCCTACATGGCAATTGGCCTAAATGTCAGTTTTCACGTACAAGTGCACGTACAAGTTTCACGTACGCCAGTTTTACCAGGGGAAAAAAAAATATTCAAAATCTCTTTATCTACTCTGCAACAGTGAAACCAGGAACACTCCCCCCACTGCCCAGCCTCCATGAAGAAAAAGTAACAAATTAAACACCATTATCTCCCACTCCTTGCTGCAAACTCGCAGAAACCTGTCTGAAAGCACCTTGTACCACTAGGAATGGATTCAAGGTGGTACTTAAGTCATGCGTGTGTAACTAAATATAAGTGACCCCAACTGGGACTGCACTTTGCTTGAAGGCAGTCATGCCACAGAGATGCTCTTCTGGTCTACAGAGGTCCTCTTCTGGTCTAAGACAACTTTAACTTAGAGGGACTGATGTTAGACAGTCGAAAGCACACGCTTCACCACCACCTACTTTACTCAGCCAGGAGGAAAAGCCAGCAAGTCCATCACCCTGCTGACAGCAGGCACCAAGCCACCACCTGCAGGAGGAAGGCAGAGGACCGGTCGGCACCATGGCGGCCACCATGCCAGGGTGGCATCACCACGCCTGGCCCCAGGGCGGCACACCACAACGGACCACGTCACAGTTTGCGTACAGGTAGTGGTGTTAACTCACCCTAGAGAGAGAAATCACATACTTTTAACAAGTCCAAATTACAGCTTATAAAACCAAAGCCATTTTAAACGTACACTTGGCAGTAAAATAATGCTCAGAATTGTGTATATGTGATAAAAGGTAGGAATAAAAGAGATAGCTGCACAGAGCTGGGTGCATTTAAATGCCCATCAATTTAGGTACATTGAACACGTTTCCCATTCTGTCAGTGGTATAAATCGACAGCTCACCACATATCTTGCTGTTAAGCTATGGCATTCAGTGACTGATAAGTCTTCACCCGTGCTCAGTTCACACATATACGCCGAAAAAAGAAAAAAAGAAAAAGAAAAAAATACTGGAACTACAAGCAGCCTTCCGTTTCATCAAAGCAGCGACAAAGTGGATTGTCCGTATCAAATGTTGGCAGGAAGCAGACATTACATCAACCTTGTGAAATACAACTATGAAATCAACAAAATAATTAAAGATGGATTACCGACTCTGAAAGGAATTGTAAGTTTGTGAAATATTTCTTCAGAAAGAAATCTGGAAATGCATCTCCTGCATAGCTGTCAATTACTGATCTACTCTGGCTTTTCTTCCATATTTCTACAAAGAAACGTCAATAGGTCTGTTATCTTTTTTTAATATATGTTTAGCACCACATGTCCACACAAACTGCCATATACAGCATTACTGTCTTCCCCACAGGCATCCTATAAATATAAATAAGAAATTCTGCCCCATTTTTTTTTTCTTTAGCAGTCTGAAACTGACAGGAATATTATCACTTTCTTAGACATTTGCAAATGGGCACAGTGGTGCTGGGCCAAAATATGCTGAGATCATAACATCCATTTATCTAAACTGCCAGCATGTAATGAATTCAGGTGGGATGCCTTCTATCCAAATTAATTTACTACTTGAAAAGGACTTTTTACACGAATGCTGTCAAACAGGAAAACAGTTAGGAAACGAGACGAAAACACGAACACTGCGTTTGATCTTATTTTTAAGTGTAGGATTTAAAGAAAGAAGGATAACTATGACAAAGATAAGAATGGAAAACAGGCTTCTTTGGAAATGAATTTCTGCTTTTACTGCTGATGGAGACGTCTACATTACCTAGTACAAATACATTGATCCTAACTGTACAGTTGTTTTTTGAGCTTTACAGTCCACTAGAGACACACAGTATTTTAATGACCTACTGATTAGAATCACCTTGCATATAGAAAATCAAAATAGGTCAATGCTCCGTGGAAGTCGACTTATCCTTTTGCTAAATTATGTGGCACAGTTGATTTGTCTTCTTTCCTGGGTATGCTCAGAAGAGCATGTGCACTAACATTAGTTCTCACCAGCCAAAGTCTGTCTCCCCCCTTACTATACAATGCAGAAATGATATATATATAAAGTTTCATTAAAAACAGAAGCCCACAAAGAAAGACATCTTGATTGGAAAAAAAAATTGTAACTTTCCTTCTTTCTCAAATTGCTTTCATAAGAAATCTCAAAATACCTTCTGCATTGTCATTGCCTTACATATTATATATTATTACCAATTAACTAAGTTGGCTACAATTTCAGCTGTAACAGAATTTGCAAAGTAGAATTTAGCTTTGGTGCTGTATTGTACTTGCTAATGAAACAATCTCTTTTGCAAAAGCATGATAGATCTAGGATAATATAGTCATTAGCGACTTTGAAATTATTGATCCCTGCAATGATACCACCTACCCCAATCATTAACACTCAGATTTTTTTCTTTTGTAACATGTTGTGAAAGAACTTACAGGAATCATTCAAAACAACAAACTCCTGGCTATATAACAAAGTTTTACCCCATAACCTGAGTACAAAGCTACATCTCCAGTTCATAATTACAATGACAATGAAAGCAGACACCTGCCCACCCACAATCCCTGGGGTAATATCAAACCTTTCATACATAATTCTGTGATAAAGATTGCCAGAACAAAGTTATAACAATTCCAGAAATTAAGCTCTGGATATCCTTTCTGCTTCTTTTTAAACTCATTTTTATTCACTAGAGCTATTTTAAGTTTTTCCGAGTTTAATGAATAAAATCTACATTTAAACATACTGAAACAAATAAAAAACTAAAATCAAGCCACCAACTCGTACATGCTGACAAAATACAGCACAACTTAATTTCTGCTATATACTACCACATAAGCAAGAAGATATTTTTAAGGCACACAGTCCAACTGAACAACACAAAAAAAGTATTTATACAGAGGAGGGGGTACAGGAAGGGTTGACACTGGCCTCCTCCCTCCTCCTGAAGGAAAAAAACAAATAATAAAAAAATGCTAACCACTTGTAACTTCTTATTAACTGGTCTTTTAAAACATGTCAACTTGTACACTATCTACAGAATTTTCTGTTGATTTACACCACCTTATTTTTCTATTCCAGATGTAAAGTCACCTACTGCAACACCACAACACAAAGCATCACTGTAATAGAAACCTGGAATAGTATATATGAAACATAGTCCTATATTGCCTTTTTACTAGCAAGACTATGATTTTAATTCCTTGCTAAACTATTTAACCACAAATGCATCCACTTCTGAAAGGGCATTTTCATAGTCTAGTTCTCCTTTCTGCTATAGATCCAAGTTGGGTTGAAAATATGTCCCAAGTGTTGTTTTGCTGGAGAGGGCCTCACAATGAATTAAACTGAACACTACAGCTCATGATGGACTGAAATACCTGAAGAGTATCCTATTGCTGGAATTTTTACATGAGAGGAAAAAAAACAGCTTTTAGAGCTATTTTCAGCTTTGGAGGTTATATATAAATATACATCAACATCAGAATTAAAACAAAAATGGAAATATATGTCACCTTTTTGGTACGATTTTTCCAACAACAAAAAGGAGTTTTCCTGCGCTATTTACACTATCAAGACTAGATTCAGAATAGACTTTAAATGCTGTATTTCAGAAAATACCAGAGAGCGGGAAATCTCACATAGCTCTTGCAAATCTGCTGGTATTTCTTGATCTTCTTACCATTCCATCTCCTAAAGATAATTCACGGAATAAGAATCTTAATTTGCTTTTTTTAAATGTTGTTCTTTCACCCATTTTTTTTTTTTAGGCCTTTAAGTTAGAAGGGCTCAGTCATCACTCAAGTCTAAAATGGCAATAGCCAAGTAGGACATTACTGAATATAAAGCTTTTGCCTCCTGAAATCTTCAGCTGAAACTGCTATCTGGCTGATACAGTTATCATTCATCAAAAAGAATGTTATCCTGTATTTTACCGATACTCAGATCGCCTCCCGCACACTGAAGCGAATGATTCTGATGTACTCCAGCCATTTTCTTCCTTTTTTGAAACCATGGAAGGGAATGCTACACAGACTGTTGCTGTGAAAGCAAAGCCAAGACTTCTGGCCTCTACCTACCCCATCCCTTTTGAGGATAAAGCCTTTGGGCAGCTCAAACAACAGAGGCATTTCATGTCTTCATCTGACTTTCTAAACCCTCGTCTTCTGCTTGGCATGTTCCTTTGGCTCGATCATTCTTTTTCTTTAGCTTCAGTTTCTTTTTCTTTCTCTCCTCTTCTGGAAAATGTAAATAGTTTGGCAAGGAGAGATTCTCTCTAAAGCTCATTCATTATGTACCCATGTAATGATTCCTGAAAATACCTTTTCCTTTTTATCGACTCACACTATAAAAAAGCCACTGCAACAGCATGGGTTTGTCTATCCAGAATTCAGAATGGATGATATTGCATAATTTGCAGTGGGGATTTTATCCTGTCTCACATGAAATGTCATTGCTACTGAACACAAGAGAAACTCTGCTACAACTATCAGAAAATTAGAACTGTACCTTTTTCACTTTGCTGGGCAAATAATCAAAGCATTTGCTTGGAAAATTTGCTGTGTGTTAGAAAAGACATACACATACACCCCCCATGAAATTAAAAATTTTGGTTCCATCTAGGACATTTGAAACTACATGTTAGAGCAAAGCCACAGAAAATTTGGAAACAACTACATTCACAACTTAAGTACCATTCACAAAACCACAAAGGAAGAAGATATTGGGAAACCTGTTGTGCTGTTTATAAAGGTAGAGCCAAGCCCAGGAGTCAGGACACTTACACGAGAGGTGAAGGCTGGGCAGAGGCGCAAAGGAACGTGTTATTTTTACCAGTCACAGAGCCTGCACTGAATGGAGTCGCCCACCTCTCCACTGAGCGTGTTAATTGCTCTACTAGAGGCAACTCTGCGGTAGGCCTCCTTCACTCTCTGCTCCTGAAGCTCCTCTCCCTTTGGATGAATCAGTAAATAAGTATGGCACCGGAAGAAGGCAAATGAGTGTGTGCCTGAAGGCTACGGCAATCAGCATGGGAGGGACTACAGCTGCATTCAAATCTCTTTTTTCATTTTTTTTATTTGGCCTAATTTAGGGAATGGAATGGATCCTTTCCTGCAGAGTGGGCTGTAGGGTATATAAGGAGGGATGACTTCACCTCCTCTTCAGTTTTGTGTTTGGCACCATGTCCCACTTGCAAATCTCGCCTGAGAAACAATGAAAAAATCTTTTGTCTCAGAAAAGCTGAAGGCAACCACATCCCAAGTCTTTTCTTCAAGCAAGGAGGGCTGTCCAAAGGAATCTAGATATAGTCTGACAATGCATTTCTTTGGGCCATCAGCTTCTGGGGAAAAAACCCATCACTATAATGTAAACTTCTTCACAGCCTAAACTATAATTAACAACACTGAAATGGAAACGTGGGGTATAATATACATTCAAATGAGAAAAAACCCAAAATATGACCTCTTCTCTACTATATACTATATTCATTACATTAAAAGAAAGAAATTTTAATAATTAAATGATTAAATGCTAAGCACTGTGAAAAGTTATATTGCACTGCATATGACTTTACTGTACCCCCTCTACTGGGCAACTATTAGAAAGCTTCACCTCAAAAACAAGAAAGAAAAACATACTGGGAGTAAGTAGTGCTTACTCTGCAAATGAGTAAGTAGCTGCTGACTAGTAGTGCACAAATCAAAACCAAAGAACATTTAATGTTCATGTTGAAATATACCTTACATTCATCGCCCCAGATTTTTTGACAGCTGAATGCTAGAGGTTAAACTAGTTTGAAAACATACGCTTACATATACATCACTTAAACAAAAAATCTAAGGTAGTCCTATAATTTTCTATTTTTTCATGGCTTTTAAATAAGAAAGAAACTTTGAATGATAAACATAAATATGTTTACAGAAACATTTATTCACTCTTCTGTAAACAGAGAAAAAAATTCACATGCATCAAGGAGAAAAAAAATGGCTTTACTGAACAGTCATTCAAGCAGAAGTGAATACAATTTACAATCTATTTTGTCTTTGTTCAATTCAAAGACAGACTTCACTGTGAAGCTCCGATTTACAGCTGTCCAGCACTATGAACTCCTAAATAAATAAACAGGCAAAAATAGAAGAGTGCCGCCTGCAACAAGCGACTCCTGAAAACACTGACATTTGTTATTTACATGACAAAAACACCCAAAAAAGGATTAATATGGCTGAAGCGGGAGGCAGAGCCTCACTAGGAAGCACCCTGGACCATCACGTAGCCAGCAGCATGCCCTGCCCTGAAGAGTTTGTTGTGTCAGTTAAGAGAAACCAACACCATTGACTATAAAAGGAACAAGGAGCAAGGAGAAGATGTAGCAGTAAGTTGGAACAGAAAGTTGCAGGACAAGATGTGTGCCTTTTTCGCCCTGTGTTTTTTTTTTTTTAAGTGCGGGAAAACAAAGGGGTCAGGGAATTAATGAGTTTCTCCACCCATAATGTTTAACTACCGTCAGTGTATAGTTATACTGCGGTTACACTGATACCGGTGTATCTTGAGAGATGATACTAAGATGAAGAAAAGCCAGCTTGTGGATGAACTTTGCTGCACAGGGAGCAGGAAGTTACAAAGATGTAAGCATGAAAGATAAGCAGGCAAAATGATGATGGAGGGAGGAAAAAACACAGGAATGTGCCAACAGCTGCAGTTACCAGGTGCAGAAATAGTAAAAGCATTGCATGGGAAGTGGGCTGATGCTCAAATGAAGCCACGCTCCTTTCTACACCTCAAAGTACACTGGGGCCATAAGATCAAGAAAAAGCCTTCTCTCCATCTGGCCCTAGGGAGGAGCTGCAAGACAGAACTGTCAAAAGACGTGCTGGTAGTAACAGTCACAGAAGTTGCCAAACTTGGGCTGTTTGGAAATCAAAAGAGCTTTGTACATATTGACTTGAATTTTTGCCCTGTGAAGACTGGCTGCTTGCACATGTCCTCTCCTTCACCCTCTACTTCATTCACCCACTTGCTCACCCCCCTCTTCCTTCACTATTGTTTCTTCCATTCCCCTTCACCATGGAATGACACAAATTCTAGACACAAATAAGCACCCTCAAAAAAAAGAGGAGAGCACGTCATCCAAAGCACAACCAAGGCATGAAGACCAACACGGCGAGGCACAGGCTAGGAAGCATGGAAGAGTTTGGGACAAAGCAAGTGAGAACAGAAGGTGAACAGAAGGTGGCTGCAACACTGAAACGAGAAGAGTGGCCTGAATTAATGTTTTGGAAACACAGAGCGACAAAAAGAGCCAGACAGGGGAACTACCACAACTACACACGAGCCGTGAAGGCAACAGGAAGGGTGTTTTACAATGAAAAACATGGGAAATCCTTACAGAAAGTGAGAGATCCGGTTCTGAAATAGTTCCCAAATTAAAGCTGTGGAAGCCAAAAGGCCACTGTCACATGAAGGGAGATGGCAAATTGCATCTAGGACATACAGACTACTCACAAGGTTCTACTTAGACAGATGAGGGAAGACTCGCTGTCTGTTGAGAGAGATGCCTTTTGAGAACAATTCAGAGGATTTTAGTTACTTCTTGCTTTAAATGGCTCTTACAGGAGCATATTTCACTCTGCTAACTACAGAACTGCAGCACCAACAGCTGGTTGTGTCTCGTTAGTCTTCAGAGTATACTCTAATTTGTTTGCTTAATTGCTTACACATAGGGTCTTAAGATTTCACAAGACCAATTAAGATTTCAGGTAGAGGAATTCTCCGTAAAAGTTTTCTTTCTTCCCTCAAAATAAACATGTCTGGTTTTGGGTCTTAACAGTTCACTTATTTATGCATTCATTTTGTTTCTCTGCCATCCATTTTGGTTTTGGTTTTGTTTTTTTAAACCAGCAGAAACTACATCAGACACATCAGGATAATAGAAATTCCAGGACTGCAAGGAACCAGACCACTAGAGGAGCAATGCAAAGACCATGACAAAACCAGCTACCTTTCAGGTATCCATATCCAATATATAAAACGTTATAAAATCTTCTCAAGGACCTAAAGCACAAGTTATATTTTGGACTAAACACTACAAATTTTGCAAACAATCACTGATCATAATCTGATCCCAGACGTTTTATGAAAGTCTGTTTTAAAACAACTGCTTTGCCGATATTCTACATTAAAAAAAGGCATTAACCAAATCTTCGATAAGGCAGGATTAAAATGGAAAACCATACATGTAATAATGAAATTAAATGACAGAAAAATGTCTTGTGTTTTTCCTTCCCTCTTCACAAAACAGCATGAGCACAGAACTTGATTCCGGATCAATTGGTGGATACATCATTAAAACATACAAAACAAAAGCATAACTTCAAGCAAAATAACCATGGAAGGCAAAACTGTGTCAATAACCCAACCACTATTAATATTACAGAGTATTAATTAGTAACAACTTAGCATTGTAGATAATTACAATATTTAGAGAATAAATGTTGGCTCTGATGGTTTTCACTATGTAGCTTAACTTTAGAACGCATATGAAAAGCATCCAATAAACTTTTCATCACAGCTGAATGGTATTTACAACGCCTCAACTTTCTGAACGTCTGTTTTGTCCTTGACTGACTCTGAAGAGGAAGTCCTTAAATAGCAATTCACATTCCAAATATGAACATTCAATTCCTAAAGTTCTTAGTGGTCAACTATACAGTGGTCATGCTTTCAGGAAGAGGTTATGAACAAGTTAACAAGTTTAAGTGTTTGGATCACTCTAAAACCTTTTAGGGCCTTCTGGACAATTGCAGTTTTTCCAAAGAAAGGAAACCAAAATGTCTCTTGACATCAATGTCTGAACCCTTTCATAATCCTGTGTTTCTCCTGGAAAACTGTCATTATCACAGTTGGTATAGAAAATGCCAGTCTTATGAAACAGAACTCTCTAGTACAGCACATGATCCATGTGGTGAGGTGTGTTCCACCTTCCACAAGATTCCTTACTTCAGCGGGGTACCACCCTCATACCTGCAGAAGTCTGTCCACAATGGACCACTTGGAATGATTAGGACACTAATTAAATCAAGACATCACAAATTACCTGAAGTAGAAACCCAAATAAATACTGAAAACAAAACCTGAGGTACGTTGTAAAAAAGTATCACTAAAGTGTTACCGCTTGCACGGGTCACGTTCTTTCTTCCTCAGTGCATTTAGACCACTAAAGGGCCGTTATGTTCCGAAAAGAGATCCTGGAAGAACTGAAAGGTTCTGACATCAGAGAATTTAAACTAGCTGTGAATCCCATTGAGGAGGTATGACTCATCTCTGAGGTTTAAATTAGATTATCAACCAAATGAAGCAGCACAGTAAATCTACAATAAAAGATGAATGCCTACAGGAAAATAATTTTTGCCCCTAGTGGCAGATGCCTGAACTTTAAAGGATCTGAGACTAAGCTCTTTGTCTAAGCTTTCCTGACAGAAAACAATTGAAGCAATTTCTTCAGTTGGTCCAACTTTGCTCCATATGCCACATGGAAACAATATCTAAACCCTGTAAAAGAAAGTATATTGTCACTTCTAAACCAATTGAGGATCAAACAATTTACAGAAACCAAGACTTATTTTGCTGACAATTAAGCTCTATCACCAAGACTTGAGATTCAATGAAATTTGACAATTGTGAAGAAAGAGGCTTTTGTCTGAGAAAGTCTGAAGCATTTGGAAGAATCAACAGAAAATCAGAAGAATAAATTAGATCGAAGTATCAGAGCCTTTGAGGGTAGTCTAGAATTCACTAATTAAAATAACTGCCTTCCTTGCTCTGTTTCTTCTCTGAATTGCTTTGGTACCACAGCAGAAAGGCATATAGCACGACACAAATTTGGTCTAAGGAGCAAGCATTACACCCATCACACTTCCTCTTACACCAACAGCGCGCTTTGTCTATCCTGCTGGTCAAGCTCCATTACGAAGAACCACCACCCCTTTAAAGATGAGATGAAAGACAAGTACAAATCACTGCTGTACATCAAATCTAAGGGGTGTGAAGGGCCTTTTAAGCCTTTTTATTCCATGCTGAAAGCCATCACATTTACTTTGTAGTAATTCAGATACAACCCAAAGAAGTTTGCAAATTCTATTCTACTCTAGTGCTGGAGGTCACTAGCTGGGATAATATTCTTGCATGTCCTCCTCATGGAGTCAAAGAATTAATACGTTCTTCTGTTCTTCCAAGAACCATAATACTAACTTGTTCTCCTTCTGCCCATTTAATTGAAAAATACATAAGAGTTCTGTTCAAAACACCTCCATGCCTACTTTACAATTAATAAAAAGCAGTCAATAAGCATTTGAACGTCTTGCATCTCATGAGAAGTACAAACAACAGAAGCAGAGCACAAAGGCATTAACAAATTAAGTGGTGCTCACAGCACTACTTTTTAAGATGAAAACATCTCAGCTAATTTCAGAAACTTGGGATTTTGCATTTCACAAAATGTTCAAGTCTCTATTAAAAGAACATAATGATACTGTTTTATTGCGTGGCTAATATGGGAAACCAATTAATGAAATACTATTTTTCAACAGGAATGTTTCTATTTTTTAAGCAAACAAACACTTCTGGGAAGTGTCAGATTGGACATTTCTACTCTCGAACACTCAGCAGGTGAACAAAATCATCTGTATAAGCCCACATAATCTTTGAGAAACACTTATTTCTGAACAATCACTTCTAAACGCTGTTCCTTAAGCCTTCGGTAGTAGCTGAGCAACTCGCTATTAAACTGAGGTACAGCAGAGTTTATTTTTTCTTATCTCAATTTAAAAAAAAATGTCTGGATTGTTTTTTCCATTTTTTCTGCTGGGGATTTTTGGAGGTTTAAATATAAGCAGCATTTAGTGAACGACTGAATTCAGTATTAAACCATACTCGTAGCTTAATTATGAAAAAAGATCATTGTCACTACATATTTGGAATATTAAAACTGTTCAGCTTTATAAAATCCTCAAGGCACTTTCTTCTCTCAAATTCAGTTGTATTTTGAAAACGTGCCTCAGATAAGATTTCTTAGTATTAGAACAATCTAGTATAACAAGTTTTCTGTTGAAAATATTGGGGGAAAATATTCCCTCTATATTGTTAGTTCAATAGGGAAAAAAAAAGATGTCACTTCTAAAGCTAAAACCATTTATATTTCACCGTTCTGGNTTTGGTGGTAAATTCAGAATATTGAAGATTTTAAGATACCCATCCTTAAGTATATAGACAGCTAGGTACCCTAAACCCCCATACTGTGGTGGGCAGGAAAGAGCTTTTCTCCAGCAAGATTTAGAGCAAAAGCCTAACATTGGTGCTCTCAGTGATGTCCTGC
>VXBO01004985.1:229469-242442 GCA_013400135.1 Rhinoptilus africanus
CTGAGGTACAGCAGAGAGTTTATTTTTTCATCTCAATTTAAAAAAAAATATGTCTGGATTGTTTTTTCCATTTTTTCTGCTGGGGATTTTTGGAGGTTTAAATATAAGCAGCATTTAGTGAACGACTGAATTCAGTATTAAACCATACTCGTAGCTTAATTATGAAAAAAGATCATTGTCACTACATATTTGGAATATTAAAACTGTTCAGCTTTATAAAATCCTCAAGGCACTTTCTTCTCTCAAATTCAGTTGTATTTTGAAAACGTGCCTCAGATAAGATTTCTTAGTATTAGAACAATCTAGTATAACAAGTTTTCTGTTGAAAATATTGGGGGAAAATATTCCCTCTATATTGTTAGTTCAATAGGGAAAAAAAAAGATGTCACTTCTAAAGCTAAAACCATTTATATTTCACCGTTCTGGTGCTTTCAATTTGCAGAGGTTTCTACAGATATCTTTTGTCCTAAATGAGCATCAAAATACTTTTTTTCCTCCAACAGTAAAGCAACATTAGCTGACTAAAGGTAACTACTACCAACTCTTCCTTAAAGCATTTTACCATTTTTTAAGTCAGGAAATACCAGAAATATTCTGGAAGGCTAACAGTAATTGTTTACTTTTGGCCAGTTGTTGAGACTGGGGGAAGGGAGAATTGTTCTTCTAAGAGGAGACCAGGGAATGAAGGAAGGGAGAAAGGNTTGCCTGGTCATTTCTCATTATACATACTCTTAAAACTGAAATCCCAAATGTCTAGAAAACAGAAATAATCATGAATTTGAAGAAGTTCTATTATTTTACGCCAGAAAATTGTATATTTTATGCACTGAACCCTCAACCTCTATTACTGAAAGGATAATCCTACCGTAACAAAGATGCCATTTGTACCTTATACTTAACAGGAACTTAACCAAGTAAGTGCCATACAGCAAATCCAGTCTGAACAAGCACAGGAACCCCAGCATTTCAGTTTGCTTTTAGTTTCTCCTGCTGTAAATTGAAAGAAAGTTAGGCTCCTATCTCATTATGCAATGCACAGATTTATCATGTTTACAGGTCATAACAAAAACAGGTTCTAAATTAAGTTGCCCAGCATTAAGAATATATTCCCCTATTTCAGTGAGAGGGAAGAGAAAGCAAACACGAGTGATAGACAGCAACAGTACTTCTGAAACTGTTCATAACCCCATGTAATGAGAAGATCGCCGCATATAAAACATTTAACATTCTAAACCCAATCTCTCTAAGTGAAGACAGACACCACCTTCTCTCTAAACACCAGCATGACATATTATAAACATAAAATAAGTGCACTGGAAGAAGAGATGCATGAGATAGTGTAAAGTTTATTTACAGCTTTAAATGTTCATATTAAAAAGGAGGGAGTGGAAAAAAATCCCACACCACCACTGAGCAAATGCTCACAGCACCTAATCACGTACTATCCTCTGGGCATGCCCTAGAAAGGGTAGGGCAGGAACAGTATTCCTGTATGAGAAATTACTTAAGACATCTTAAAAACAGATGGAGAAACTTTGAAAATTTAGACTAAACTGTGTCTATTTTGGGTTGTGAACATTCAAACTAATGAACATGAAATTAGGCTGAGAAATTAATACATGCAGGGACAAAGGAACACGTGTTGCTGATAAAGGGAAGCTCACCACAAAGCAGAGGGGATTTTCTTGCCTACACACGAATTAGCAATATTCTGCATTGCATCATTTGCATATTAAACAGACAATAACTTCATTGAGAAAAAACAGGTTTACCACACACACACAGAGAAATCTCATCACATCTGATAAAAAGAAAACCAAGGCAGAGAAAAGTTAGGCCATCTATCCTGCATCCATTATACCTTATAATTGCCAGCAATAATGTCCATCCACGTTCCAAACCTTCACCTTCTCAGTCTTCCATGCACTTTCTGATTATTATGCACTCTATGCCCCAGCACTAACACAGGCTAGGGAAGATTTACGCTTGAAAGAGGGCAGGACACACGTAGAAGACAGTATAAAGAAGCTGTGAGAGATGGAAGAGTAGCATTCCCAGGCACAGAAAGCCAAGGACAAATTCAGGTACACACTGGGTGAAAACTGACAAGAACCGTGCCGGTGGACAGAAAAACCACGAACTTATGAGGAGTTTAAATTTAAACTTCCTTTGAGTTTACAAATGTCATAAATGTTGCACAAATAGCACATGACAAAAGCTCAAGTTCAAGCAGTATCAGTGACCTTTATATTCATTTTCTAACTGGCAAACGAGGAAGGATGAAGGGATGCAACAACCCGAAGACAAGCAGGTCAGTAGTCATTTGTGAGCCTTCCATAGCAGTGAAAAGTCCAACGTGAAAACAAAGCCACCTCTCCTTAGTATACAACACACTTCTATTCTGAACCAAATAGTTAAAAATGAAGATTCTGACACCTTTCTCCCACGTACCGGTCAGCCTGCTTCGCATACTGCCTCTGTGAATACAAGTGAATACAATTTCCTACCCAGCAATAGATGAGTAACAGTTAAAGCAGCCTCAGTTTCTCCAGACATTTCAGAAATGTTCTCACTCCACCACCTCTCGTTAGGGACCACCACAACTAAATATTCTGCTCAAGGTGAAATCAAAGGTGATGGCAACAAAATATGTGAAAGAGAATCACCTAGGAAAATGTTCAACAAGAGCCCAAATTTAAATGAACATTACAACAAACCTCCATGAACCTGCTGTTTCCAGTTTCAAGCTACCTACATCACGGTTGGTATTGCCACAAGCAATTATTAATGTCCATTACACACTACTATTCTAATTACAGGACTATTGTCCAGTAACTAATAAACCAAAAAATTGTTCTTCATACGCTTGATGCTATTTTAAAACACTTTGTAAAGCTCTCTTAAGCCTGGTAGCTGTCAACATACACCGCTTGTCATAATGCTGCCTCCTCCAAATATAACACTGTCTTACATAAAATGACATCATAAATCAAAATCTGAGGGAAATCCTGCATGTGTACTCACCTGAACACGTAACCAAAAGCCTCTGACCAAAGTACCTACAGACTCTGATGGAAAAAAGAACACCTGGGGAAGACAGGGCAGAAGCAAGCACATAACGCTGTCTTGTACTATTCACAAATAGCTTAGTAGTTAACTCCATCAAGTTTGCATTTGTTAAACTGAACAGCACACTAAAGTTGAGCTTGATTCAATACCTCCGCTTCCCTAACTGTTGATTTCTAGCTTTCGTTTTTATTCTGGATTGCCAGAACAGGCAGATTCACATACAACATCCATTCTTTTCTACACTAAAATTTTAATTTTGGATCGAGAAGTGCCTTTTGTTTCCAAACATTCTCCAAGATCACCACAGGCACAAACTAATCTTCACTTGTTGCATAATCTGCAAGATGCTGGCAATCTGAAAAAAAAAATAAAAAGACTAATTAATTCACCCAGATGCTGCAGTGAAGATTACCTAGGATCATCTGGGAGAAAGATTTCTGTGCAGTATAAAGCAGAACAGTGCTAATGAAATGAGCTTGCACTGTGATAGTATTCTTTTTATTTTAATTTACAGCCATTCAGGTAAAAAAAAAAACCAAAAAAAACCCCTACCACAATGAAACAGGCCATTTTTTCGGCAAATGACAGAGCAGTCTACCTGTGCCTATGTGCCTGTAAGAGACAGCAATGAAAGGTTATGGCACAGGAAAGAGTCCAGAAGAGCCAAGAGCCTGATGCGTAGGGCTTTCACCTGGGATGGGGGAGCCATGTGTTCGAGGCCCATATTAAATCAGAGAGGGAGAAGATCTGGGCTGCCTTCCCCATGTTCCACATACGTGCTCTCCCCACCTGGCTACTCATTATCCCTGCCCTGCTCTTCCCCCCAATTTTTTTTTTTTTTTAAATGCTTCTGCCTTGTTTCAAGGTGGAATGGAAGTGGGATTTTGAGAAGTTTTTCCTCATTTCTCAAAAATGCTCATTTCCCACCTAGAACAGGCATCCATGAACAGCAAGAGAGGAGACGTCCTACCCATGCGGCGCCTCCAATCCCCACTATCCACAACAGTCACAGCGGCATCCAGCAATTTCTAAGCAGAGTAAAAATAGCAAAAAAAGAGTATATATTTAAAATAGTTATTATCAAAACCAAAAACCCCCTCCATCCTTCAGATTATCTCCAAAAGCTTATTTGCAGCTGCATCACCTCAGCTAGGCCCTCTTTTCAAGCCCCTTGCAGTTTTCCCATCGATACTACTGCAGTCTCTCCCTCTTGTTTTCAAGTGTCTCCAACCAACATTTCCTAGTCTGCTGCCTATGGAAGACTAAAACATAACCCCGCTTTTACTTTCCCGCAACACTTGCGGGAAAGATCTGTGTCTGAACAGCTTCTGTGCAGTCTTCTAAAGCCAAGATTTTTTTAATTAGGTTTCTCCGTCTTGGTCGACTCCTCCATTCCTCCTTTTTGCTCAGCTGGGGTGGGGTGAGAGCAGCTCTCTCTGTAGTTGCTTTAGCAAACGAAAAAAACTAGACTTTGCAGTATCTGGGCAGGTCAGCATATGGTCAGAAATGAGTTTCGCAGCAGGCCGTTTTCCCCACCGGGGGATCTTAATGTGAAGAAGATAGAAAATCTCTGTGAAGGGACGTGAAATCTTGTGCCAGGGAAACAGGAGACGGCGCTTGGAAGGGGCTGTCAGGACAAGCTTCATGCTATTTCCCTATCAAATAATGTCCTGTCCCCTCCTACAAACAGCTTTTCTGTAAACCTTTTAATTTTATCTCCCGTATTAAGCGTAAATAGGGTGAGCACTGACTCGGTGAACTGAAAATGTAATGGGCTTGTCTCATCAGTTTACGGCCAAGTTTCATACAATTACTATTGCAGAGAAAAATAGGAGAGAGTTGAATTGAGTTATGCTAATAGATAATAAATGTAAACATAACACCAAAGTACTATCTACTAACTTTAAAGACTACTCCTATAGCAATCAACTTTATAAGGTTCCTGACAGAATCATAATGGTGATAAAACACACGGACGCGTAAGACTATTTAAACCCTTAACAAAAGCCACGATAATACTAACAGTAAATGAGCAACTCCCACAAAATATCATTTAATAATCATGCCCTGATAAGGTTTAAAGTACATATCGCCATTGTTATATGAAAAAACATTAATGTTTTTTTTTTTTAAAACACATGTAGCAACCTAACAAGTTTTAATTACCACACCTACTTCAGCGACGAGCTGTTCCACTCAAACACCCAAACACAATATTTACAACGTTGTGCGGTTGTTAAGGATCTTGATGATTGATGGAACTTATTGTGTTGCCATCTTAATAACAACAAATGCAAGTGATTACCAACACGGAAGAGAGAATCTGTGTTTTTATTTTACAACAAAAGGCTGTCCTATAGGGACTTCTTCTCAACATAAACTAACAAACCTGCGCACACGTGAATGTGCTTTAGAGCCTGGCACAGAGAGCGAAAAACAAAGCCTCTGCTGCTTTAAGGACAACGTATTTTTTTGTATTAGCTTAAGAGAACATGAAAGCTGTCAAAAGAGCCTGGTACACACAATCCCACAGAATTCATCTTGACCACAAGGAAATATCTGGAAACTGCATCAGAAAGATAGCATAGATCTTGTTTCCAAAAAAAAGAAAGCAATTGAGTCATTGAGTCAAATAGGAATACAATACATTTTCTGGCATCGCTACTGAATATTTATATCAGTGATGAATGAGACTACAAACGAAATATTTTAACATGAAGCTTTGCCTTGTTAACTGCATGATATGCCAAAACACCACCTACTGTAAATCACAGGGTTTAAGACCAGTATTTCTTGTTTAAACATGCTAGTTGTTCAGCAGAATCACTTGTGTGAACAAGCATATATTAATGTACACTAACTAGAGCAGTTTCGCTATCCAACTGATAGAGTATAATTTAACAACCTCATTATCAGCACTGTAATTTTCAGACTGCTGAAATATCATATTTGTTGCAAATATTATATGGTTTAAATAGTTTAACAAGATTGCCCATTTGACGCTTCTGTCAGATAAAATGCAGATAGACTCCTCTGCATTGATGAACATGCTTTTAATCCTATAAAGAAACTTTCTCTGTCAGATTATAGGTGTTTCAACACTTGATTTATGAACACCATAATTAAAATCCTTATGCCTTAAAGAAAAACAAGCTCTTCATTATAACAGCAGCTTTCTTTCACATTTTTATCTTTTAATATTCAGAGTTTGCTTTTATATGCTGCTATTAGCTATCAGTTTGGCATGTAATTCCTGTCTGCCAAGACAGGAGAATATTTCTCTTTATAAACTGGTCAAACCTCAAAGTCTGGATAAGCACTCAAAGGGATCAATGTTTATTTAATGCTCCTGCAAAGCTTTTGCAGGGAAAAAAAATAATTTGCTAATTTAACAAATAGAGGACAACCATCGCACAATTCACTGCTTTCTATTTCTAGGAAGGCCAGAAATGCTGTAATGTCTGCCAAAATATTTCTTCTCCTTTCTATGAACTATCAGAACCAGGAGTTTGGAAAGACACAATAAATTTAAAAAAAAAAAAGAAAGAGGGGAGGGCGGGAAGCTAGATTTTCATATGCATTTCTGTAGTGGTTCTGGTTCAATTTGAATTTTAGACAGATCTCTGGAGGGGGAAGAGAGTCCTATTTTATCTGAACAAATTCATGCATATCATTCATTCATTCTTACAGCACCCATCAGCAGAGCAGCAGCAGGTTTCAGCTTCCCAAACTCAATGCAATTCAAAATTACGCACAGTCTCCACTAAAACTACCATTACTGAAAGTGATGCAGTTACACATTAGCATCCCTTCTCTAAAGAAATCTCTGTCCCCAAATCCCAGAAAAGAACAATTCATTTACAAGCTAAGCAAGTAATCTTGAATCAAATCCTGAAGCTTGTCAAAACTACGATCTTCTAAACTATCAGTAAGAAACTAATTTCAAAAGAGGGAACTCCCAATTCCAGTCACTGCTGCTGAAGCCATGGACCCTTTTACCTAGCTTTCTATCAAATTAGTTTGAAACATCTTGAAAAAGAAATCAAAAGGAATAATGGCTGAGGGTCTCCTTGACGTGAACAAAATGTAAGACTCCATAGGGTTATCTGACTTTTGGCCACTAATTACAAAGCCAACCAAAGCTCCTGAATTCAGCATTACGTGAAGCTGAAAAGCTTACCGTGTAAAAGATTAAGAGAAAATATTATACCTGCAGATAATGATGACAACTGAACAGAACCCCATTACTATTGCTTGGTGGTGAGGTTGAAAAGTCACTCCTCAAATAACACCACTAAAA
This sequence comes from Rhinoptilus africanus, assembly GCA_013400135.1. NCBI lineage: Eukaryota > Metazoa > Chordata > Aves > Charadriiformes > Glareolidae > Rhinoptilus > Rhinoptilus africanus. Next base: position 236,839 of record VXBO01004985.1, read on the forward strand.
ACATAACAGATAAATTTTGTTATCCTTCTAACAAGCTGTTGTAATGCTAGACTGGGATAAAACAGATCATGCTGCCCTCTTGTGCTAGACGTGCACAGAAATCAACCCCTTTATTCCTGCAAGTGACTCATGAAGAGGAACATATAAAGCATTCACTATGAAGTAGAAAACCTCCACATTTTCCTCTATACAGATACCTTGACATAGATGCAGTTCCCTTACTGGGATTTGGATAGAAGAGCAAAGGAAGTTTCAAGAGAAAGAGTCAAATTCTACACCCCAAATAATAAACAATTTCTGTCAACAAACGCAGACAAGTCAGATGTGATAAATCCTAAAATACAACGATGTAATGAGCAACTTCCCATGAAGCTTTCACTGTAGCTTTTTAAGTGATGCTGTATAGATATATAGTGATAAATTTGGAATTCAGTCATAAATATCCGATAATTCTTTCCAAATGCTGGATAACACAATAAGCTTTAGTCACTTAGGATTATCAGCTCAATGGGGTTAGGTTAAGTGCTAAAGAAAGAGAGAGTCAGTAATTTATTAAATAAGGTTCTTCCAATGCAAAACATACTTAAAGCAGTAACATCTAACTATTTTTAGCTCTATGCCAAATTACAGGAAAGTGAAATCTGTGTACATACAAATATTTTTGGATGCGAAGGGATAAAGGAGGGGGTCCTCATATTCCTCTTCTGTCTCAGCTATATAATCCAGGTTCCAAAAATGCATTAAAATTCTTGTATCATCTGGGTAAGATTCTCATTACTATTCTCTTTACAACATTCCCCTCCCTATATATTGCTAGTGCAATCTGTAAAGGGAGATTCTGGGCTCGTGCCTAAACTGATTCCCAAAGTATAATTTTTTTTAGAAATAAGTCATTTCATTTATTCACCACGACTGATTTGAACTACACTGTTGGGAGCTGACAGACATGTCATGATTCACCACGTATTTCCATTTCCTAATGTCGACTCCCTGATGCTGCTCATTAGTCTGTTTCCCCAATAAGAGCTATCGAGAGCTTGGAATGCCTATTTGTTTAAGTTTCCTTCCTCAACTTTGGAATGTGGATCACTGTGTTGAACATACTGACCGTGGCATTTTTTAATTGCTGATTATTTTTGGAGAAATGAAACAGATATAAGTCAGTTCAGCAATTGCTTCTGCTGAGGTCTAACAGACCCCACACAAATCCTGAGAACATGCTGGATGCTTAAATGACACATCTGTAACTGCAGTATCAGCTTGGGTAATATGGGATATGATAACTAATAGCTTGGCTATTGCAATCACTACCCTAGAAAAATGAGCCTTTAATAATTTCAAATTCCTTTTAATATGTCTTTCATTGTCTTAAAAAAAAAAGAAAAAAAGGAGAAATAAAAATACTTAAACATCACTCCAATGCAAGAAAATAGCAACTGAAGTTCTAAAAGATAAATACACAATAAAAATAAAAGTAAATCAGACAATGAAACGCAGATGTTAAAAACAGAATTTCAGAATTGCTACAGGCTGCAGTTCTGAACAGCAGCATCGTCTCACATTTCATCTTTTCCCTCTTCTTTTTTCCTTTTTCAAAAGATGTATAGATCAGAACAGCGGTACCTTTGCATGCTACCATGACCAAACAAAAGATGAAGGGAAAGAAATATATGCACACTGAAGCTGATCTTCTATTATAAAATATCTGCTGATAAACAGAAACACACACACATCTGTAAGTCATGACAGTGTGTGAATACCAGCGATAGGCAGGCTTTATGAATGTCACTCTTTTACAAAGCATTGCTAATTTGAGCTTCACAGTATGTTACAAAGCCAACTGTTATTTATTACTCTATATTGTCCCTGATATTTAATCAGTTCTGTTTGTTATGATGACCCATGTTTACAGGCATTCTTAAAAGAAGATTATGTACTCCCTCAAAAATGCAGTTACTGCAGATGCCACACATACACACACCAAAAAAAAAAAAAAAGAGGAAAATCCGTCTCTATCTGACAACGAACCCTATCAGTACTGTTATTTCTTGTATATGCTCTCGCTAGCTCTCCAGTAGCCTGTCTCCTGAGCTTACAGCTTCACTTCTAATTCTTTGCAGTGGCCTAGAATTTGCACTACCACAGACACACAGCACAAGCAGACCAGCCTTAAACTTGTGCAGTTGTGTATGATTTTTTTTTAAGGGAAATGGCACACGTTTCATTCACCACATTATGGACATGAACCTTTTGTCCACATAATATTTTTTTCCCCCCTGAAAATATTACTAATTTTAATAACTACTCTGAAACAGTAGCACCATCCCTATATACCCTTACAAGCATTAAACAGTTTCTGGAACTATGAGAACAAGCTTATATTCTTTTTCTTCATGGGAGCGAAGGCCATCAGATTTCTGTTTCTCCTGTAAGACTGGCTATTAAATCAGCACCACCCCACTTCCTCACTCTCTGCTCCAGCTTCTCTCTTGTCTCTTTTGAAGAACATAAGGATTTGGATTATAGTTTCAATTGCATGCTTTATGCCTTTGTCCATTCTGGAAAGATAGTAAGCTACACTGTTTCTCAACAACTCAACCACACACACCTAAAATTACTTTCTAAAAGGGCAAATAATTTTTGGGCTCAAACTTTCAAAGAAAAGCACAAGAAAGGCGTCCCCACAAAATGCATGCGTACACATTCAGCATATGGAAGAGACCTCTGTGTAACTGAACCAAAACATCAGCAACGCAACTAGTAGGTCAATGTACAACAATTCATTTCTCTGTAGACTGCGTCTGAAAAGAGTACGACCAACCATCAACAAGCAGTCTTCTGTCTTCCAAATTTTAAAAGATAACATTTAAAGATTTTAATTAAAAGCAGCAAAACCCCTCCCACAAATGTGCAAATATACTATAAATTCATAATTGCACAGAAATACTATAGTTAACATAATTGATGAGGTAATAATTAAATAGTAATGATCTTTTACTATTAAACTTACCGATAGGATTTCTGTCAAAAAACAAGACAGGAGCTTTCAAAATGGATTGAAACATTTTGTTGTGCAAAGTCTGACCAGAATTAACAAGAACTTGAAACACCAGAAGACTTCTTATTATGCCAAACAGTATTGTAGCCACTGTTAAACCTGAAATTAAAAAAACATGGACAGAGTATGCATGCAGATATGGATCTTTCAGAAGGAAAAGAATTTTAAAATAAAAATGAACTAAACCGAAATTGTATTGACTTCTGTATATAGCAAGAATCCAAACTTAAGCGTAGGAACCCAGACTGAGCACAGAACATCGACATATTTGTCACTAGCTTCAGTTATTATCGTATCACTGATGAAAACAATTTCTCTTCATAGAAATGCAGGAAACTTCTGTTAACCTATAAAATAAATCTGTATTAAAACCTTCTGCTTAACAGCTCTGCTGAGAAATTCATTTCACAGTGCCGTGTATAATTGTGGCTTGCAGAGGTCACTGCAAAGATTCAACATTTGCCAGCAGGTATTAACCAAGCAATATAATATACATGGCTATTTAGAGACAACCTTGAGTTATTCTCAATCAGCCCAAACCACTCATGCCATTCTTACCCCTGTAAACCACATCAAATAATTTGAATTACGTGTATTTCTTTAACACAGTACAAGATGCATCCCTTATGCCACGTGAAATAGAGCCCTTCTAGGGAATTGGTCTGTAGACTGTTTGTCTTTCTGCTGGGCACATCTCCACTTACAAGACAGGGGTGCTGCGGGGCAAAACATGGAAACAAAGAATGATGAGATTGCTGCTGCTCTCTTTACTGTGTGCAATCTCCACTGTGCCTGCCAAAATTCCCAGTTGATGGAGGTGAATAGCGGAAGTGTTAACCTGGCGTTTAGCAGTGCTTCCCGGCTCCAGGTGATCTGCTCCAGAAACTAAGCATAGCTACCACAAGCCCAGATGCTCGGGCCTTAAGGACACCCTGAAGTTAGACCCTATGAACAAAAAACATTGCCTATTCTAAGGACAGGTTAAAACTGGACGCAATTCAGGTACAGCTATAGAAACAGTGGGAAGAGTGAGGTTTTACATTTTATCATGTGGTTAAGTCAATCAGCCATTCCATCCTGCTTACTGCTGTATCATCCCAGGACGCAAGAAAAGGTATCACTATTTCATTTGTCTGCTCGCAGTTTATTGCCCATGTTCTTTGTGATGCTGGTTTTAAGAAAAAAAGCACGTGGCTGGGATGAGGGCTTGTTTGCCTTGTCCTAACTGCTGTATTCCAGGCCAGGTAAAAGAAAACAACTTCTCCAAGAGTAACGGTATGTACCGAACGGGAAAGCTGGGTCATGCAAAAAGGGAGCAGAAGTCATCCTAAGCAGGAGGCTGTGGCAGAGCCCATGCCTAAGAGCAATCTGTGGGAGAAATGGAAGGAGAGGGAGCACATCCTGGGATCCCCACATTTCTGTACAGCTTCACTCATGCTTGGAAGCCACTGGAAGCTACTGGCATGACCCTCACCAAACAAATCACCTGAAAAGAGTTGATGGCTGGGGAGAAGAGGGAGGAACCAGACTCACTTTCAACTCCTTCATCCAGTCTGTCTCATGCCAAAGGTTTTCGCTTTCCATGTTTAGCAGCTTACCACCTCACTATGAGCAAGGCAAGGACTCTTTGCATGCTCACTTTATAGAAAAGGTGTGGAATTGTTCTGGACAACAGGGTTTCGCATTAACAGAAATTTTGTTTTTCTAAATCTTGGTCTCATAGAAACAACGAGGATTAGTAAGGAACTACCATGGTGTTTTTTTTATTTTTCCAAACACCGAGAATCCAAAATAAAAATGTTAAATTATTTTATACAGTTTCAGAGGTTATAAAAAAAGGTAAGTTAGATTATTACATACTTCACATGAAATGTACTATCTTTTTATAACTTTTTCAACTTCACTTACAATTTTGTGTAGGTAACTCAATGCTGACTGTTCAACTATTGCAAATCTCACTAAGCCATCTGAACATTTCAATATAAAGGTAACTTTTGCTGTTCTGCTATCTAGAACAAAATTTGCCTTAGAAGATAAAATTTTCCATAACATGGTTTAGGTTATATGGTCATAGAAAGCCAAGTTTGCCACATTTAATCATACTGTGCAGTCCACTGGAACGGCTCATGAAATAAGACATTACACAGAGAAAATAAGAGCCAAGTTTATCTGGCTCCTAAATTGTTGCTTCCCAGGCCAAGCACAATGTTTTTTGTCAAGCACTTAGATCGCATCGATTCCCGAAAAAAAACCAAACAAAAAAACCCTCCGCCTCTTCTCTCTCCCAAGAGATGCTTCTGAATACATTCAATGCACACTCTTCTGGTATTCCACCTGTTTTCTCAGGCCTATCATTTACATCTCCATCAAGAAATTACCATGCCATGCAAAACTATACATCACTATAAGTGATGCTATACAGAAGAGTCTGAGAGCAATTTTCTACACATGACTTTTCTACGCCAATTTTTACTACATTTTAAAGCTGTATTTAAGATGTTTGTATGCCCAAATAGAAGGATCAATGCCCTCTTCTGGAATATTCG
>VXBO01004985.1:242783-253482 GCA_013400135.1 Rhinoptilus africanus
ATACAACACTAATTTCTATTAGACAAACAGCACTTGACTGAAAAGGCAGAAATGACTGACCAGTTATTATCGTTCACTTACCAGTAAGAAAGCCACCAGTCCTGAAGCACATAGGCCACCTTGAGTAAAAGAGGCAAACACAAGAATCATCTTACAAAATGAAAAAAAACATTAGAAAATTAAANGCTGACTGTTCAACTATTGCAAATCTCACTAAGCCATCTGAACATTTCAATATAAAGGTAACTTTTGCTGTTCTGCTATCTAGAACAAAATTTGCCTTAGAAGATAAAATTTTCCATAACATGGTTTAGGTTATATGGTCATAGAAAGCCAAGTTTGCCACATTTAATCATACTGTGCAGTCCACTGGAACGGCTCATGAAATAAGACATTACACAGAGAAAATAAGAGCCAAGTTTATCTGGCTCCTAAATTGTTGCTTCCCAGGCCAAGCACAATGTTTTTTGTCAAGCACTTAGATCGCATCGATTCCCGAAAAAAAACCAAACAAAAAAACCCTCCGCCTCTTCTCTCTCCCAAGAGATGCTTCTGAATACATTCAATGCACACTCTTCTGGTATTCCACCTGTTTTCTCAGGCCTATCATTTACATCTCCATCAAGAAATTACCATGCCATGCAAAACTATACATCACTATAAGTGATGCTGTACAGAAGAGTCTGAGAGCATATTTCTACACATGACTTTTCTACGTCAATTTTTACTACATTTTAAAGCTGTATTTAAGATGTTTGTATGCCCAAATAGAAGGATCAATGCCCTCTTCTGGAATATTCGGAAGCATATGGCTACTGATTGAAATGTTTTTTAACATCCTGCTTTGCATACCTATCTAGGATGCTTTCTAAAAACTGGTTGTTTTGCTATGGCACTTCAGAAGGAATGTAGCCATGCCAAGTTTTAGAACACTGCAGAATGAAGATCCATTTCTAATCCCTCTTGCCCATCCATATAATGACTGAAGATTTAGCTCAATGACCTATTAGTATAGACAATAACCACAACCTTATGGTGACTGACTTTTTGAATACTCAATTCCTAGTTTACTTTCCAAAATCCGGGCAAAGCAAATTAAGAGTCTGCATTCAATCTACTTCTTCTGTTAGTTTTTTTCATTTTATTTATTCCAATTAATTTAGTCAGGAAGCAAGACTCAGCCTTCTAATCTGTAAAGACATTACTCAGTTACTGCTAGAAATCACATTTCCCCACAGTGCTGTTGCTTCACACCTCTCAAAACTGTTTATTACAATAGGTCAGATAATACATAGTTCTTTAGACTCACACACGTGCATGTGTAATTACCTGCGTAAATTCCCAAATAAAAGTTAAGGTCTAGATGTTCAGTCTCATTTGCTCCATTATTCCCATTTGTTGTGACATTCAGCTTTTCTTGGTGATTTGCCCTGTGGAAACGCATACAGAAGATAACAATCATCAAATCGCATTCTGCAAATATTCATGAGTACATTTAACTGTTTCTAGATTCAACTCTGTTGAAATCTTTAGTTTAAAAGTTCCCATGTACTGATGCTGTCATGCATCACACCAAGAGTAGAAGCAATCACAGGCTACACTTCANATACAACACTAATTTCTATTAGACAAACAGCACTTGACTGAAAAGGCAGAAATGACTGACCAGTTATTATCGTTCACTTACCAGTAAGAAAGCCACCAGTCCTGAAGCACATAGGCCACCTTGAGTAAAAGAGGCAAACACAAGAATCATCTTACAAAATGAAAAAAAACATTAGAAAATTAAATTTCCTTGCTCTTCTTTCATGTTCTCTGGGAAAACATCACATATTCAGGAAAGCATGCCATCCAGTCTTTCAAGACCAGCAGCAATTTGCAAAGCACATTAGAAGGTGCATTAGAACCCTCTACAAAGAGAGAAGTTACCTTAAATTACCTTACATGATAGCAAACTAAAGGAAAGCAACACACTTAAGCAAACGAAATATAGTAGCTCTTCCTAATGTATGTTAATTGCACATTAAAGAACTCATTTTTTCAGTTCCTAAATTTGTTACTAGAGATATTCCAAAGTGCTTTTTGATTAACAAACTTTCTGATGTTACCAGTCCAGAAATTTGTGTTTATGGGAGATAATGACCAGAAACAGGGTTGAAGGAGGATGAGAGAAGAGAGGGAGGGAAAAACTCCTACTACCACCTTCCTTCTGTGCCAAGGGGTGACAACAAACTTGTAACAGGGTTATTTATCTCAAAACACACCTCTGTTCACATGAATTTAAAGTTCTGGGCAGTCTACTGCAAAGATTTGATCTTGCTTAGCTATCTTCCCAACAGACCCAATTCAAGGACAAGCAAAAAGGAAGTAACATGTCTAAATACATAGACTATTTTTTCCAGCCAAGACCAATCATTTCCATGAAATGAATTTAAGCTTTCTCAGCAGGAAAGAGAGAAAAAGGCAATAAGCTGTCTTCACGCAGCTTCCTCAGCTCACCATTTCTTTCAGTAAGTTTCAAAATAATTTTCCTTGTTTAAGAATTCTTTTACGTACCTGCTACGGTCTGCATTACACACAGTATTTGCCTGTCCTCTTCCTCACTTTCTTCTTCTGTTAAACTGTGACCCTCCTTCTAGCCCTTCACATAACCTACACTGATCAGCAGCTGAGCTTTTCTTTTAACGCTTCTGTCAGACTCTGTCCTCCCATACCCAGCCAATCTTTTTACCCTCCTTCAACTAGAAACATATTAATTATTCAGATTTGTTAATCACTGCTTAATACACTTATTATTTGGTTCTCTATCTCCAAAAATTAGACTGGCTTATAATTTTTGTGCCATGCTGCCAGTAAAATAATTATTTTACTGAAGTATTAAAAAGGTTGAAATAAGAATCGGTGCAAGACCTCTCAATGCTGTACCAAAACTCCATGCTGATAGATAAAATTTGATGAGTATACTACAAAATTATTAAAGAACACCATGTCCCCAAACATTTTAGCTGAGATACCACAGTAACAAGCATACGCTATGTAAAAAAGAAAAAATAAAAGAAAAAGTAAAAAAAGAAAAAAGGCAAAACCAAAATACATTCAGCATTATTTGTGGCTCCCAACAACTTACTTGTGCCAAAATATTGAATACTATAAGTATAAAAATCACAAAGTAATTTGCTCCCGCAGTGAAATATTTTCTGTAAACCCTGAAGTTTATTTTCCCTTCAGAGCGACTCTCCTCTGGCTCCACAGCCAGTGAATTTTCAGCCTGAAAAAAAAATAGAGAATAAAAAGCATCAACCTTGCAGTTACAGATTCAGACTAAACTACTTGAAAGTCATGGTTCATGATTAGCAAGCGATTAAATAAGGAGATAAAGTGACCATGCATATAAAACCTGCAAATATCGAAACTATAGCTATGATTAAAAAAAAAAAAAAACAGTCTCAGTGTAGTAATACTAAAAAAACTACTCTGCAAAATGACACTGTGAAGATTTTATTTTGCATTGCATTTGCATCACAGTATGTAACATAACTTCCTTTACAGTCAGAAATATTCACCCTAACTGACGACTAACCCAGGCTTTTCTTTTCTTATGCACTACCTTCAGTCCTAACAGCTCTGGAAACGAAGGCCTTGATTTGGGAAAGATTCTGTTTTCAGAATGCAAGTGTGTAACCTCTCCTTTTCAGAAAAGTATTTGAAGTAAATACTCTTCTGCAAGTATGCACCAAAAATCAATCAACATATGCCCAGAGTAACAAATTACCCATAAAGTGCTAATCACCTCCTTGTAAATACCATCAAAGCATCTGTTAATAGGGGAAAAAAGTAAAATGACAAATGAGAAATCTTATCAAGCAAAAAATGGATAGGGGACACTGAAAGACAGAAAACAAATCGGACAGGCATAAAGAAGGTAAAAGAACTATTCAAATGAACAAAATTCTGATTTCTTTATTTACAGTATATGGAATAGAAAAACTTATGCCAGTTCAATGGATGCATAACGCTTGATTTTGCTGTCAGCAGACAGAGCTGTACAAGAGCAGTGGAATCAACAGACCTGACTTAGATGTGAAAAGAGAAATCACACCTACTTACTTACAGAAGAAGAGAAGCCTATCTTGGTTTTTTGTTTCTCCAGGCCCCGCCCCGCATCCAAGAGCTCTAATGCTCCTAAAAGGTTTGGCACACCTTTGTAGATTTAACAGTGGAGTCACCACTGGGACATTAATATCAGTTAAGTTTACTGCTTTTGAGCATAAAACCACTCCTCAAAAAAGATATGAAAAAGTCTGCAGCATTATTTTTTTTTTTAATCTCACTGTTTTTCAGTATAGAAAAGAATAAGAAATAATATATACTCATAGCATAATGGTGCCAATCATCAGGGACACCGAGGAATTTCTTGTTCCCTTTGCTCCACGTGTTCCATGGACACAGAACTAGCACAAGCCCAGCAGGGTTACGCAGCTCCTGTGTGCCAGCAGAAGGCCATCTTACAGATACAGGCTGCTTTCCCACTGTGCAGACCCAGAGAAAACAAGGCACCTGGAAGTCAAGCTGGCACCACACAAAGCGTTCTGTTTTCACCAACAGAGGGTTGGGGAGAGCAACACAGTGGTGTCACAAGGTTACTGCCGCAGGGCCAGCTCAAGATCATGCGGGTACATTAATGCCAGCCAAGCAAATGTCTACTTTGCATAAAGCCATGGCTTACACACACACTTCCCACAGCTCAGGATTTCAAGGAAAATATTAATTTGAGCTCGGCACCACACAAACAGAACCCACACAATACAGTGGTACTGGCCCTTTAAAGCACCACTGCCAGAGGACAGGATGAAGGAAGCACAGTGCGTTGTCTTTGGACACCTACAGGAATGGTTCCTGCATCCGGCAGAGCAGATGTTGAACCTGAACAAACTGACTCTGCCAGGTTTGAACAGAGCAGCGCAGATCTGTGGGATGCCTGCCCTCTGCAGCCCAGGAGACAGGACTACCAAGCCAAGCACAGCGTCGGGCAGATCCACCTTGAGTGAGCTCTCATCTGCTAATGCAATCCAACAATCCCTGAAATTCAAACACTGCAGGGAAAGCCCTTATTGCAGTTCAAGTTAAAAACCAGCCAGACAACAGTTGAGACACGTCTACCCTTTGAGCACTCACTGGTGGTTGTTCCACTGCTCCGTCTTTCTGTGAGTGGACAGAAGAATCCTGGGACCAGACAGAGGACTCTGAGAAGGTTCGGCTCCGGGCAGACTTCAAGTTGGGGGTTCCTGGAACTGATGGCTGTTCTACCTCCTCATCTTTTTTCAAAAGGGAAGCAAAGTCGATGCCAGATCTCAGGAACTCTGAATAGGTACCTTTCCCCACCATTTTACCCTACAATTAATATAAGCTTTGATTATCTTCATTATACACTTTCTATAAAGGACAATTTTTCCTATCTATCCCTGCTGCCTCTGGGGTTCTGCAGTTGCTGAGCACACGTCCCATGGCAGTAACTGAGCTGAAGCCTCTTAACTATCAGTTCCTCTTTTAGCAGAGCAGAAACAAGCTGTTCACCCTCTAAGCAGTCCCTTCCCAGCAGCTAACCAGGTCAAGGAGCAAACAAATGGGATGACGAAAGTCCCAGTTACAGACAGGTGAGAATTACCTCCTTGGAGAAGCTGTGGGAGACAGCCATGCAGCTTTAGGAGAAGCAGCTGAACCACATACATAACCATCAACCTTTTTATATAACTGCAGGCTAGGGGTAAACAGCAGCTTAATTTTCTGGTCCTCACAGAGCTCTAGAAGGAGCAACAGAGAACATTTCCACACTTCTTACAGCTCTATCCCAAACTCATCTCTACAAAGCTACTGTAACATTTAAAAAGCTCTGAATGGGAGGAGAAAGATGGCCAGTGTTCTTTTTTGCAACTCTGTGATACATCAAAAGTGATTTGAAGTACTTCATTACCCAACCTTAAAAAAAACAATCAACAAAACAGCTGAAGTTCTTGTATTTCCCCTCTATCTGTGAATATCTGGTACAGTGAAGTTTGGAAACAGTTTTGTTGAAGGCCTGTTCATTCTCAAAGGTATCTGTGACCATTTGTCAGCCTTAATTTAAAAAAGGGACTGGTTGCAAAATCAACGTAGTTCTTAATTCACACAAAAGTGTAAGAAACAAGAATAAAAGCAAAGCATTAACACAGTCTCAAATAAGTAATTCTCTTACATTATATTATGCACATGTAAAATAAAAATCAACATGTAAGATTATGTATATGCATGATAAAATTCAGAAACAGATTTTTCAGGGACGGAATTATAAGAAAAATCTACTCATTTTATTAATAATTATAATTTTTTAGAAACATATTTGGTCATTAGTACACAGAAAGTATATTTACAAACCAAAAGTGAAAATCTTTAACTAGTTGGGTTTGGGTTTTTTTCATTCTTAGATTAAAAAAGATAATTAGAAAGTATGCTAAATATAAAAGTATAGACACTGAAATCACTTACATCTTTTAAAATTAGAATCTGATTTGCAGCACGGAGATATTGCAACTGGTGAGTGACCAAAACGGAGATCTTCTGATGTAAGGCCTGACAAATACATCTGCAAAGAGATGGAAAAACTAATTAAAAAAATGAAGTGTCCTAAAACATTTGTACTATTTCTAGAAAACATCTTCTATTCAATTATACAGTGTTTAAAATAAAAGACACCCATGCTTATTAGATTTATAAAAATTACACTTAACACACGTTCCTTATTTATCTTTGTAAGTTTTCAGGGTTGGGAAAAGAAGTTTCATATTTCTGGTGTGGGTTGAAAGAGGAGGAAATACCTTAAGGACATTTCATTAAAATTGTCTTAAACATCCTCCCAACAAATGTACATGTCAAGCTGAATTGCAAAGAGGGTATTCAACAAAAATTAAACTAATGGAAAGAGAAAGCAGGGCAACCTACTGTGCACAATTATGTAAAAATACAGCCAGTAAAAGTAATTTCTTTGAGATGAGCTTTCAGAGCAGCTGTAACAGTGCGCCACTGAGAGCTCTGGAGAAGTAAACAGTACTGCTGATCCGAGCTACATCCAGGTATGTATTAAGGCAGAGGAGTGAGATTCTTCAACCATCTCTGACCTTTTCCCATGGAATCAGGGCTTACCTTCCTCTCGAGTACTTTATCTGCTTGCCCCTAGAGTCTTCCCCAGAAGGTTGTGATTTGGAAAGAGAAGTGAAGAAGGGACTGGGCACATCAGAACCAGCCAGCAAGCAGAGTTTAATCCCACACAGTTTTAGCAGAAAAGATATCTGGTATCTTTTCAGCAGAGCCTTGAAAGGCCACCAGAGCCAAACGCCACCCCCAAAACACAGCAGTGAAGCAATGGTTTACAAGTGCAGAGATCTGCAAATATGTTCTTCATGTACAACAGGGACACCACAGTCACAACTACCCCAACACCACTTACACTCTCATTGCCTTCATCCCCACAGTGACACAGCAGGGAGACAAACTCTTCGAGAGGACGCCCCTTTCTCAATTATTCCCTATCTTAAGAAAAGAAGGAAAACTGATATTGTCCAGAATTGAAGTGTCCAGTGAAGGTGTATACGTTAGCATTTGGATCAGGAGTGCCTTTTTGAAGATTGCCTCACAGTTGTCTCAACTCAATCTGCTGTTGCTCATACTGATGAGTGGTACTGGGGCCCAGGAACTAGACTTTTGGACAAAACCAAGCAGGAACACACACTTTGGTAGCACTTCTCATCAGTACTCCGCTGATGAGGAATGGAGCCTGAAGGGCCAGGCTGCAGCCTGCTCAAAGCAGAACCTTCTGAACTGCACTGGGACCTTGTGACCATGTGTTTTTCTCCACAGGTCCACTCCTATTGGGCCCAATTTCGCTAACATGCTAACTCCCATTTGCTAACACCACAGAGGAGGATGGCACTCACCACAAAAGAAAAACAAAGAACACACACACAAATTCTCTCTCTACCCCCATTCTCCAGAAAAACACAAGCAAAACCACAGCAATCCAACAGTACAAATTCAATGCAGAAATGCAGATAAACAGTAAGGGTAGTCGAGGCAGAGAAAGAACGCGAACTTCACAGCAATTATATCATATTGTTTATTGTTATGTTGTATATCCAGTTAACTCCCTGCACAGCTTTTAACATCTATTTTATCACTCCTACAAAGACTGTAGGAAGCAGAGTTCTATAAAATAGTTAACACTAGTACTAGTCAGCATAATTACATGCAGAAAGTATAATGTAGTGTTCTAAACTCTGCAGTAAAATGAAGCTAAAGGCAACGCTCCTCCCGAGGAAGTTATATGCTTGCTATGCGGCATTCAAGAAGTGACTATAAACCCATGACGACATTCTTAGGTGGCCAAGATAACAATTAATCAAGGTACTTGCAGCAGCATAACTATTTGAGCAGTTGCCACCATTTATACACCAAGCTCTCTTTGTGGGACTATTACTGTGGTGTGGCTACTGTCCGCCCTCTGAACAGTCACTGAAACAAGCCACATGGCAACTAGAGCACCAGCTGAAGACAGGCAACAAAACATAACCTTCAACAAAACCTCTCCAAAGAACTGGACAAAGATCAGAGAGGCTACAGGATATTTACTCGCCCAGCAGGAAAGCTGCCAAAAGAGAATATATCAGATATTCAACATGAAGAGATGTAGCTTTCCCTTACTTAGACCCGCACCCTATATACCACTTTGATCATTGAATTTCCCATGTGCCAGATGTACATCTGATGGATGAAAACCATTAAACCTTGATCCTGAGTCACAATGATACCACTGTACTTTAAGTTTGCATTTGGAGGAAAAAAAAGAAAGAAAAAGAAGAACAAAAGAGGAGGAGGAGAAGAGGAGGAGAAAAAAAGGAAGAAGAAAAAAGGAAGAAAAAAGAAGGAAAAAAAGATGGACAAAGGAAGAAAAAAAGAGAGCAGGTTATCACAGCATCAGAGCAAACCAATTAGAACTGTCAGAGCTGTCAGCACAGCATCCTGCGTGATCTTGATCTCAGGAGAGAAGGCAAAAATGACCTCTGTGGAAATATAAATTCCACTGATACATCAGCTCACTCAACTGAGAATTTTTTTAAAAAAAAACAACTCTCAGTTTGATATCTATCTGAGTAGAAAGAACCTAGCTGAATAGTTTGTTGATAACAGGTGAGTAGAAAAATTGTTGTCACAATTCACTGGCATGAGCACAGGGAGGAAAAATCACAACAAAGAGTGCATACTTAGATCTATTACCGAGTTAAACAACTCACTGCTCAGACAGCTCACTAGAAAATTTTGCCATTTAAAATACTGTATCATCATAAAGCACAGAAGTTGCAAAACAAATAAAATACTAAGTATATACTTAATCTCTGTTTCAAAACATCAAACTACTTGAGCTTTATGTTCGAAACCATTTTTAATTTATATATTCTTTTTAATATTCTCCCATTTAACAACATCCATTCTGCAGTTTACAGTGAGCATTAAGTTTATACGGTGCCTTGGCTGCCACAGAAGACTGAAGCCAGAGTTCAGAGAGGCTCAGCAAAACCAAATGGGGTAAAAGGGCTAGCACAAAACTCGGAGAGCTCGCTGAATTACTGAAAACTTGGTATTGTCCAAGAACTGAAAAAGAAGAAAAACCCCAAGTAGTCCATAAGTGTGTATGTTTTCAACTGGTTCGCTAAGGCTTAGCTTCATCACGCATCTACTTTTAGAACTACTGCTCTGTGTAGCTGAAGAAAAGCAACCCCCAATTCTCGGTGAAACACCCAATTCCAGGTGAACCACCATCTGACAGCATCTCCCTTTCTCACTGATGAAGCAGAGAATGCAGGGAAAGGCTGCCTCAGCAGGGGACGTACCTGGTCCAAGGGTTCAGGCGTCTGCTGGAGTACACCCAGAATTGCCACCATCTTTTTACTTGCTGTTTAAAACCCCACAAAGTTCAACTTGCGTTTCTCCGTTACTCTTGAGGGGCACAGTCCCTCAAGTTAGGCTGTGAGCACATTTAGTGTAGGACAACAGGACAAATTATCTCACAAATTGCAGTTGCCACTGCCACATTTTTTAAACACACAAGCACACACAGACACACACGTGCACACACAGCCAGACAAGATCTGGACAGAGAAGACCCAAAGGTTCTTCAACATCTTCAGTACAAGGAAAGTACTATGAAAGTTGCATCCTCTTCTTTAAGTAAGAATAAATTTAAACTTAAAAGCATTCTGGGAGATGTTGGATGGATTGTTCTGCATGTTTATTTGTTTTAAGCTCAGCAACAAAAATTTCAACTTCCTTGAAAACGTACACCAGGGGCAAGCTACCTTCACCATGACAAAATTTTTCTCTGAAGTCCAAGTTTACATCTTTTGGTGCAATTTAAATCCACTACTTCCCAAAGGTCAGTAGACCAGTTTATTCCTGTGTACGCCGTCCCTTCATACATTAAGTCTTTCTCTTCCAGACTGGAGGCAAGGCAGAGGGGAACAAACAGTGACAAATAGTTTCTCTTTTTTCCCCTCCTTGACACCTGAATATTCTTGATGGGCTACACTGGAGTCTGAAGCGGGTCTACTTTTTTTGGAAGGGCAGAAAATTGAAACGTTATTCCAGTTGAGATCTTAAGGTACAAAACATAATA
>VXBO01004985.1:253508-299426 GCA_013400135.1 Rhinoptilus africanus
GTTCTGATTGGCCAATCCAGCCAAAACCACAACAATTGCCAGATACAGTATTGGTCATAAATCCCAGGGCACAGTTTCCTGTCTATTCATTCACATCCCATCACCAAGACTGCCTGGTTTTCTATCACCTGAAAACGTAGCATCAATGACCTTTGTACATTGTCAGGCATACCAGACTCAGGATAGATCTCTCCAGAAAATACACTCTTCCAATTTAAGAAAAACAAACAAATTATATTTTAGGTTAACAAACCTAAGTAACAGTATACTATCACACATTTTAAAAAACTCGTTGCACTTTGACAGCAAACTTCTATACAATTAAAAAAATAAATGAGCTTAAGCTTTGATACTGCAGAGCATGCAGCAGAAGACATTTACGCAGAAGGGAGCATCACATGATTCAGCGCTCCTTGACGCGAAGACAGTGCTTCCATACACACGAATCCTCATTTGTTCCTACTTCCCTATCAGGTTTTCTTTCCTTTGAGACAAGTTTTTCTTTAATCTTTTTAAGTTTTTATCTCCAAGAACCAGCTTTCTTTCACCTCTGCAAAGTGTCTCTTCTTTAATGATTACACTTTCTTCCTTACCATTCTTTTTGCCTCTCCTTTTTGGAAGTTCACATGCAAGTTTAACTTTACTCAATACTTATATTCGTTTCAATGGAAATAACCACTGATAGGAAATTAAAGCCCATGCAGAAGTGCTCACAGGCATAAAGCCTTTGTTACATTAATTTACTTACTACTTCTGCTTTCCTTTCCCTTTAAATTTAAGTGGTTTAGGGAGAACAATCCCCCAACTGGTTTTGCACAAAGTTTACAAAATTTCAGGGAAAAAAAAAGCACAAGGAAAAAAAAAGGTGTGATATGTCTGCCAGAGGCAAAAACCCCCATACCTGCTTCTAACTATGCTGTTTCTATTTCTATGCTTACTTTGCTAAGCATTTACCTCCATCTCATGACAAGTTCCAGACTCCACTGGGCTAACATTTAAGGACAACTGTTCTAGCACAAAACAAAGGTCCACAAAATCCATTGCCCTGTCCCAGCCAGCAGTGGATGGCTGGATAAAGTATATAAGCAAACATACAGCAATGCTTCCTTTGGTAAAGATTTCCAGCTTCCAGAGTTCATATATTAGGGACTTTTTGAGCCAGAGATCTTAGCGTTTAAGAAGCTCTTTGTGAACTTTTCCTACATGAATTTGCATACCTCTCTCTCGAGTCCATTTCTGGTTTAGTATTCATAAAGCTGTTTGGCAACTGCACCCACAGAACACTAAAGCATACAACTGCATTGGGGTTCTGCAGGTGGGGTTTTTTGCTTTTATATCACATGATTAAAAAAAAACCAAAAAAACAAAAAAAAACCCCACAAACTCAAAACCACACACATTTCTGTGAGATAAAAACAGTAAAATTTTAAAGTTTTTTGAAAACACGGAACGTACAGGATCACACTTACGCTTTTCACTTTCTGGAAAAAAAAAAAAAAAACAAACCAAAAAAACCCCCCAAACCCCAAGCAACATTACTACAGCCAGGTGTGAAAGACAACGTGAGAAGCCTTAGAGAGATCCTTGATTTAGAGAGATCCTACCTGAAAAGGAGCAGAGCAAAATCCTTAAATTTACACACCAAATTGCTTGTACACTTGTCATCAGTGGACAAAGCACATGGTATGTATATGCCTTTACACACAGCACTAAGAAGTATATGCCAGGGTTATCTTTGCTTGGTTCCTCTGAGACGCTGATTGTGTCTGTAATTCCTCTACAGAAACAAGACCTTCTAGCTTTTATCTGCTAGTTTTACAGGACTGATGAGCTCCACTTGCTTTTAATTACCTACACCACCATAATAGCACTTTTTCCTCAAAGTTCCAAATTACAGGAGCTCTACAAGCATTCCACACTTCGAGAGATACATGACTGGAAGCATTCATGGACTCCTAAGGGTTCCAAAAATCAAATTACTTTAAACAGACAAGGTGAATATCCAGATCTGTATATTTAATTACAAAAAGAATTTAAAAATCCTTTTACTCATTTTCCCTACTTTATTTTGTTCCTCCCCTTGGGCACTTCTGGGGCTTAGGTAACAATGCACTGAGGAATTCAGGATCTCTTAATCCATGTACTTCACATGACACAATTTCCCACTCCTCTTTGCTGTCAATTCAATTCTTCCTCACCTTTTTCTGCAATTACAAAGGACATCTTTGCAACAAACCCATGCCTGCTCCCTTCCCTCCCTTACAGAGGAACACTCAGTTACCTCAGATGGCAACGGAGACTTATCAGTCAGGACACCTGGTCAACTTGCCAGGTGACTCTCCGGTCAGCCTCAATATATGGTTATCCCATGACCCATTGCCCAGTTACATGTCCCTTGAGCTCCTATGGAAGGCCAAGGCCTAGAACCAAGGTGTGCCACCTAAACGGATGCTAAAGTTCATTACTTTCCTGGGATAAATGCAGTGATTTCTTCTGCAGCTTTAATCTAGTTCCAGAAGCAAAATGCAGAGAGAAAAGACAAATGACCATACATTCAAAACAGCTTCTGTTTGACAGAAGAAACAATACACCTGTGCATACAACTCCCAAGCCCCATCACAACTTTAGGTCTGATTTTAAAAGATCCCCAAACTGTCCTGCAACTCTGTCTACTCTCACAAGCACAGAGAAGGAACAGAAAGAAATCAGGCTGATCGTCAACTGAGACTGGCACAGAGCTCCTGTCACTGGAAAAGATACAAAGGAAAAACAATACCAAGAGAAGAGCATCGGTCTCAACAGACTGATGGAATATAAATCTCAGTCTTCAAAACACCATTTTTGAGTCAGTATCACTGATGGGGCACAATTTAATTTCTATCCAAAGGTGATCTGAAACCATGTAATCCATAGAAATACGTCTACAAAAATGCAGAGGGAGAGCAGGAAATTTCTTGGGATCCAAGCACAACCGAATGATTTTTCTTAGAAATCACAGGCTATTCCAAACTTCATCATACAGGGAACCATGCTATTGTATCTGTGTGGGTGTCCACATTTCAAAACTAGAGGTTTCAAAATACGACATTCCTTAAAAGTTAATGAAAAGGGGGTTTTTTTTAATATATGTATATAAAAATATATGCATATTTTCATATACACACAAAAATATATACAAAACCATAGAACTGTTCTGGTGCTCTCCCATTAGGAAAAGGCTAACGAATGCCTACTGTTAACTGTGAAAAGAATTCACAGGAAAAGAGCTTACAAATAACACAAAATTAGGAAATCTCCAGTTGATACCTTACTAGGCTCCAAGGAATCTGACCAGGAGAGAGGAATTCATTGAAAAACTGGCTTATCTGCTCCACCATCCATGGAACAACTTGTCTATATTATGGATAAATTCTTAAGAGATACAATCCCTTATTAATAATATCATGGACTGTTTTCCCACTGGAGCTGTGCTACTTGCATTCTTTCTCACTTGAAAAGTATTTCTATATTTTAAAGCATCTACTACAGCAGATGAACAGAACAGTGAAAAGCAGCAAATGTCATGAAGCAGCCATCCACAGACCATAGCTTCGGGGAATTACTAAGAACATACCTAGCTTTAGATGCAAACGCACAGACTAGGCACTTCTAAAAAAATTAAACATTGGTATAAAATTACAAGGAAAAAAAAAGTGCGAGTGAACTGAACAATATTCATTTCAGATTCTCATTAAATAACCCCCCATTTCTTCCATTTGGTCCATTGTTTTATGCCTCGCGGTTTGGACTCCTGGGGGCAGCTTGTATGAAGTGGTGCCTCGGACATTCCTCAGCACCATGTTCTAAGAAATCATTCTTGCCCAAGTGCTCTCTCTCTCCTCCACATTTCTAGCCCTATTCAGGAAACATTAAAGGACATGCCCTGCCTTGTTATTCAAGGCGAGCTACTGAACATAACACTCTCCCTGCTACCCCTGGCACCTTTTATAGCGGCCATGAAGGCCTCAGAAGACAACTTCTGTTTATAAAAAAGCCCTCCCTTAAAATGTTGAACAGGGAGGCATTGCTCAGTTTACTCCACCCAATCCATTTTCTTCACAAAAAGCTTTCACTCTGCTTTTATCTGTTTTTTCAAGCTGATCTAGAGTTAGGGAGGAAGAGCAAACAAAAGTTGAAAGACGAACCCCAGCTAGTTTTCCGAGTTTCAAATTCTCTGAGATAATCCCCTTATTCCTCCTCACCTCCACCACCCATTTATCGGCTAAACACAGGCTCCGCTCACAGAGCAATGGTTTCTAGCTCCTTTACAGTTTTTGCATGTACAAAAATCCAAAATTCCAGTTTTGCAGCAAGATGTAGCTGTTACCAGTGTCACCACTCACATAAAACACAGCATAAAAACTGAAGAGGCGACCCAATCTCCTTTGCAAGGCACGACACTGTATACTTTCCCGTTTTCCTCTTTGTGAAAAAAACCTTACAACTTAAGGGAGAGACAGGCTGACAGCTCAGGTGGGTGCACCTTCAGAACTGAGGCACTGACACAGTCAGATGCTGGAGTTGTAGAGCGATCTTGTGCAGAAACAGAAAAGCAGCAGCTAAAGCCTAGATGGCTTCAACAGGCATAACAAGAGTTTGACAGAGCATGTGAACTCCAGAAGTAATGAACTCCACCTATCAGTTGTGGCAGGTGAAAATGATCCTGCACAGAATAACGACCATAAAGTCTATGCATCATAAAACTCTTACTCCATAGTGGCTGATGGAAACAAACAGCAGCCATCCGAAGAAATTAATAAAACAAAGGAAAATGTTGATGGCTTTTCAGAGGGATGTCCAGATTTGAAACTGCAAACATCAATAGGATGTATAATTTTCAAGTTTAGATACTAAAAGCTTCCCCACATGGAGAAAAATACAATGCTAGTCAATGCAATTCTTTGACCATTTCTGCAGGACAAGATTTTATGATTGTCTAGGGGTGGAGATGAGGGAACAAGAGTAAAACCAAACTAATTCATGTTTTTGGAGCATGGAATTAAAAGGATGTTAAGTATGCTCAAGAAAATGCTGTCATTCAACGCTTCAACCAAAGCCCACTGAATTCAGTCAATTGAATTTTTTCCTTCTAATAAATTCTAGATTATACCTTTTGATACCGAGAGGCACAGGCTATGAAGAGGCAAGGACGAAACACTGGCTGGGGATAACTGGATTATTCTATTACTCACCATGTCCCACAGATTAGCAAGTCAGACAGAAGAGAGGGATGAAAAGACAAAATTTATTGAGAAGGGAACCTGACTTTTAACGAACACTCTCCTATGTCTTCAGGAATGAGGGAAGGTCCAATATCTCTCTCTCTCTCATGGTAAGCTTATATACCTTCTCTTTTCCTCTGTTTCTGCTCTCTACATTCTACTCTGTAGGCCACAGTTCCCTGTTCCACCTACCTGAGAGAAATTCCAATCATTTGAGAACCAAAATGAAAAATCACTCAAGACTAACATTCTGTCTTTTTCTTTAGCCACTTGAATTAAGTGCTTATTACTACGCAAATCAAGCTACAGCAAACTAAGCAGTGATTTAAAATCCTGCCCTATGTTATTCTTCACTCAGCACTAATATTCATAAACCTCAGTATTCATAACCCCTAAGACTCATGTATGAAATCTGACATTTTCCTCAAGAAAATGGCATATATTTCCTTAAGAATAATACTAATTATATCTTCAAAACAAACTTTCACAGGGCTTTTAAAATAAAGACCAAAATGAAAGACACACAAAGGAAAAAAAGTATGTATCTTCCAAATACATAAAACAGAGGAAAAATAAGTGCAAAAAGTGAACGCCTTAAGTTTTGTGAAGAGACCCATCTCCCCAAAAATGCTTTCTCAAGTTTTTCTATACGGAATTAGAAGATAACAATTATAATTTAAGTGAAAATAAAGCAGTAACATACTTTTCAAACAAATGTCTTCCAACTTCAGCATCTACTGCACTCAGTGGATCATCCAGAAGATAGATGTCTGCATCTTGATACACAGCTCTACAAGGTTTAAAGAAAAGTCAGTATCGCAGAATCTTGTATTTGTTTACTTCAGTAACTAAAGTCTGACAATTTGTAAATTTTAGAAACAGCCAAAAACACTAGCCTGGCCAGATTCACGCGGGCCTTCTGTCCCCCACTCAGCGTAGCTCCACGATCTCCTATTACTGTGAGGTCACCATTTGCTAATAATTCCAAGTCCTGTGAATGTGAGAGAACAAATAGCAAGATTTTTAATTTTTTTTAGTAATTTTAACTTCAAAGACTGACAAAGCTGCTTCAACATAACATTTTCTAATTTGGAAAGTATTAACTTATCGTCTCATATGAAAATACAAGGATCCATACTAAATGAAATATTCACAGTTACTTTATGACTTTGTACCTTCAGCAAAATATAATTAAGAAAGAAGAAAAATAGGTGAGATCTTACAAGTTCATTTTTTCTACAGCTTCGCCAGGGAAGGGCACTACTATTCTCACTGTTACAAGGAATATTTGCTGGTGATTCAGAAAATCAAACTAAAAACTATAAAGTATAACAGTAAAGTCAGTATTTTTTCCTAGAACAAAATGAGCTCTCACAATAAATAAAACTGAACTATTATTGCTAAATTATCTTCCATTTGCCAATGTCCCTAAGAACGCCATTACTTTAATTCTTACTGCAATGTATCCAAGAGAAATAACCACAACATTCACCACGCAAATTTGGTTAATTTACAGTGCCTGGGACTATGAGTAAGAGAACAAAATTATACAGTGTTCCATGTCATACTACTGTATTTCCTATTCAGGAAAGACCTAAGTTTTACATTAAGCTATAAAACGTATTCTGAAAGTTTACTCATACCTTTTATAAGACACATAAATTTGAAAGAAAACTATAAAAGCAAATCTACCATCTAATATGAAGTGGGGTTTTTTTAATGTAGTTTGCTGTCTTTAAAGTCACTAAAACCTTAAGTTTAGACAACAGCATATGACTGGGTATCAGCAGGAGATGTTAAAACCCTATCTACCATGTGCAAAAACCTTGCAAAAAATTTTCATCAGAGTAACCATCTGCTTTTCACCTGTGCCGCTGCTGACAGGAATATCATAACATGCTGCATAAAACCTTTTTTAGCTGCCAAGCAATATGTCTGTTTCTTGACAAATCTGGCTTAATCCTCTTCTATATCTCATGTCACAAACTCCTTAGCGCACAGACCTTTCAAAAATATTTTTTCATAAAACTACTTGGGCTCAGCAAGTTCTCCAATATATAGCACTGAGGTTCTTTTGACAGCCGTTAGCAGTGCATAATACAGGATATACATGACATTTATTTTAAAAAAACCCATAGAGGATATTTACAAAAAGGAAGTCCCAAATAGTGCTAGCTTTATTATTTGTTTTCCACCTTTTATTGCATTTACACACACACCTACCATAATACCACTGAAAAGGGCTAAAAGTGATTACGAAACTAAGTAATTGGAAATAGCTTTTTCCAAATTTGCCTGTGCTTCACGTATGCTACACCTCCCTCTAGTGAAAGTTTTAGGAATTACAAGAATTTGACTACACGCAGAAGTCAAAAATAATTACACATATTTCTGTTAAGTGATAGGATTTATTTCACATGCTACTACTACTAATAATCAATCCTACATATTACATATTGCAGCACATACCACAAGTCTGAAAGAACACAAAGAGAAAAATAAAGATCGTGAAAAACAAACACACAAAGAGAAACCATACCTTTTTAAGAGCACAGACTTTTAAAACTTTTTCGTATTTTTCTTTCTCATATTCCTTATCAAACAGTATATTACTTCTTACTGTACCAGAAAACACCCAAGGCTGCTGAGAAACATAGGCAATTCTTCCAGTGGCATTTATCAAACCTTTGTCTTTAGGCAGCTCACCGAGCACAGCACTTAAGAGTGAAGACTGGAAAAGATTAAAAAAAAAAATAAATTAAAAATTGAAAAGTTTGATTGCATTAAAGACATCACAGAGATTGAGCAGCATTTATTAGCACGATGGCCTGTTTCACCCTGTCACTCAAACTACTGCTAACAGTAGAAGAGCACTAGTACCCTTTACATGCAGTCTAGAAGCAACGTACACAGTACTATTTAACGCTGAACCACCTCTGAACCAACCCCAGAAGGACAGCTGCCTGTCCTGAACACCAGTATCTTGATGTGAAGTGTGTTACTATACACAGAAAGGAAATGTACATTTTTAAGTTTCTAGTCACACTTAACAGACTTGTAAAAAAAAAATCCCACAGAACGGAGTGAACATCAAGACTTACTTTTCCAGCTCCTACAGGACCAATCACAGCCAATAATTCCCCGCGTCTGACAGTAAATGAAACCTGTTGAAGTGCTGGGCTTTCTAAACTCTATGGATTTGAGAAAAAAGTAATTTTCTTCAGTAATAAAATACACACCATCAAACCAACTCTTCAGAAACAGAAAACAATGCATATATATCCCTGTGAATTAGCAACCCATATTTTCAGGCATACAGTTTGCCTCATCAGTAATTCACAAATGCTTTTGAAAGACCCCGATTCTTCACCGCAAACAAGTAACACAGACAAAACAGCGTTCAAGAAGAGGGAACTAAAGGGCTATTTGTGTGAATATACACTACCCTAGGATTGTTCGTTTAATATTCCTTTTTAGCATGCCTATCCTTTATGTTACACTGCTGATAAGAGCTTATTTCCCAACATATTTTGCACCTCTCCTATCAAGGTTGTAAAAATGCCTATTTCTTGTGAAAAGAAAGGATGTTCATGTCTTTAATAGCTATGCTAAACCGCAATTCCTAAGGCCCTGGTGCAGCTCCCTCTCATTAAAGCAAAACACCCTTGTAACAGGATCTGCCTTTACATGCATCTTAGACCACACTAAGCATGACTGACACTAAAATGCAAACAGGAAAATATATGCATTTAAAAAAAAAAAAAAGAAGAAGAAGAAAAAAGCTGGATTGCGCTAGTATTTCTATTAAAGGGCCAAAAAAAACCCCAGGCTTAAGCTTCAAGAAAGAGCAAGGTGAAGAATACTGACTGTACCTCTTAACAACTTGCAGACTGTTTCAAATCTCCAGCCACCCCTTGAGGCTCGAGGCTGAAGAGGTCACCACCTAAGCCCACATGAAAGATACCACGTAACCAAGTTCTGGGGCTATTAAAAAGGGAAGCTTGCCAAGTCGTTTAAAATTATTTGGGGGAGACACCAGTAGGGCATCCATCCACACCTGGGAGCGCTGGGCTAGCACGCACGTGTCCACTCATGCCAGGAGAAATACTGGGTTAGGCAGCAGCGTACCCAGCACCCAAAGCTGCAGTTCTCCCATCACAGCTCCCACCTCGCAGAAGCACCACACGGTTCACCCAAAATCAGGGTCACACAAACTTGTGCATCTTGCGCAACTCTGAAAAACTACTTCTGTTGCTCTTATTAGTTTCCACAAGGTGGCGTCAATGGGGCTTTTTTCCCTTTTCTCCACCCCACCCCACTCAGCACTTTACCATGAATTTGATTTCTCGGTCCAGAGCACACAGTTCAGGTGTTCAGCTAGTGCTAAGGTCAGGGGAACTCTACCAACTTGCAAAGTTTGTAGGAAGAGAAAATATCTCTTATTAAATCAATTAGTCTATATGGAAAAAGCAAATAAGCTTTCAGACCTTCTTCAGACCTCTTGAGGCTGTGCTTCTATATTCACAAAAGCGCAAAGATATTTCCACCCGCACTCAGGTTTTCAAAAAAAAATATATCGTAAGAGCCTAAAAATATTACAGAAAATTTCAAAAAAGTCTTAAAACTATTACACAAATATTATGGATTAAAGCTGTATTGTAAGATATCATAGACCCTATGCAAAAGTAGTAATGCAAGCAAACAGCATGGCCACAAACACCTAAGGGGCATGGTATTTTTGCAAAATAGCATTCTTTATTAAAGACAATTTGTCCTGAATTCGTCACACCTATTTTTAGGCACTAAACTGAGGCACTTAATCAGAGCACAGACTAATATTACAACTAAGTTCATCTGACAGCTCATTACCACAAATGTCCCAGCAACCCTGTGCCTTATCAACTATCTGCATCTTTCACTTCCCTTCTGCTGCCACTTGTTCTTGCCTTGTTCCTGTTGTTCATGGGACTCAGCTATCAGAAAACAAACCGCATTATAAGTGATTCATTTTCTGTCGGTTTATCCCTCTGAACCAGTTCACCATAGGGTTGTACCTACAAGCACTAATACCAGCACAAGGGAGGGAACAGATACACAGAGCGCGAGGGCAGAAGGACACAAGAACGATCCCTTCAAAGGATCTCCTTAGGTGAGCTTGGGCAGACTTCCTTACACCTCCTACAGCCAAGAGAAAGCAGCGATTCATCCCATCGAAGAGATGCAGAGTTCATATATTGCACAGAAGGACTATACTACTCAGGCTCCTCATAAAAGTGACTAAAATTACCGGGGGAAAATATGGCTTCTGTTCAAACTCTTTAATTCTAAATCTCAAGTTGCTCAGTTGAGCAGACAGACTGTTCTGTAAACTCAGGGCACATCAGTAAAAACCCATACCGAAGAATCCCTAGTTCCATGCTGGTATCAGACTAGCCTGTGGGATTCAGATAATACTTGCCTTAGCAGAGCAAGAGTGTGACCATGAATTAATTGGTTTTGTTTATCTTTTGATAAACTGTAATACACCATGTTAGGTTGTTTTTTTAAAAGTCTAGCTAATAATCCCTTTTTTACTTCCAGTGATTTTGGATTTGTGCGTTGTTGGCTTTTTTTAGTATCTCTTTTGGCTCATAATCTTTAAAAATAAAAAATTAGCATCCAGCCGCACACTCATATAGAGATCCAAAGAGTCATGCTACCTAGTCAGGGTAGCAACCCAAGTCGGTTACTTGACAAAAGATAGCATATTTTTATTATTCCTTTTATAATTCCTCTCTCTCAGAGCTCATCATCTTTTCAGTGAGCAACTCTGTCAAATTATTTTGCATCATTGTAAGAATATATCACAAAAACTTTCTGAGCTGCTCTTGACAGTTCTGGGAGAGCTAGCCTTCTCCCATGCACATTGTAATGGAATATCTAAATGAAAATTACATTAACAGTTTTGTGGGTGGTTTGTTGGCTTGGGTTTTTTTTAAATCAAAAGGAAACCAGTAATTCCAGTCATACTGCTCTGCTTCATGCAATATAAACAACTCATGAAAAAAAATGAAGGTGTTTTATGGGCATATTATGCAACCATTTCCTATAAATTGTTAACAATGGTACCGATCTTGGTTTGGGAAGAAAACAAGGACTAAGACACTCCATTTTGCATTAGAATGTATTCACCATGAAGTTTTTTATATCAATTAAAAGTTTGTTCAATGTCTCAGAAAGAATTTATGTCACAGAGACTTCTCCGAGAAAATAAAGAACAATAACGTAGTGATTTTCTTTTGTAGCTGAGTAGTAGTAGTAGGTAGATCCTCACATATATTTTCACTTTATCTTCCTTGGGACACAGGACATGTAGGGGAAAAGGTATATAAAGGGAAATAAGAGACATCTTATTTGCATTACATTTGCAAAATTCATTTTTAGAGCTTCCAGCATTTCTTATGGAGACTGAAGCTTCCCTTGTGTGAGGATACTGTCAGCTCATAATAGCTCTAACAATTCATCGCAAATTGCTGCTTACCATAGCAATTGCAGTTTTAAAACAGAAACCACAGTCACTCTTTGCCTTTCTTACAGAAAAGGATACATAATAGATTTATCACCTGCATGTTGTCCCTTTTTCTAGTCATTTTAGTGGGTTTGATGCATTTTAAGCAGAGAACAATTTGTAGCTGAACAGTCTCAAAAAAAATACACAGGGTAACAAATATGTGAGGACTAGTCTCTAAAGCTTTCAAATCTGTTAAGAGAAGTATAATATTGTACTGGTTCCAGATTAAGGGACATATCAGCATTCAGTTCACAGGAAAAAAAAAAAACGCTAAGGCCCACCTTATTTTGCTGTCTTGTACTTAATTACAATTTAAGTATCTCAGCTACAGTACAGTGCTGTTTAATAACAAAAGATATTTTCACATAGAAACTCACAGATTTTCATTTAGTATAATATTCAGGAATAGCTACTTTTAAGATGCACTTTGTAGTGTTTTCAGTACTATTCTACATACTTAGCTTAGCATACTAAAAGGATTCTCATACACAAAAGACAGAATACAAAACATCAGCACAATATACATAGATATACTGCTTTTTAGACTTAAAATGCCTGCAGCACCAATATGCTTCATATTTAGTAGAAGTAAATTTACCTTATCCCAATAGCAAGTCAAATCCTGAACATGAAGAATGATATTCTCATTATTACCATGCAGTTGTGGACTGAAGTGTGAGACTTCATCAAGCATCAGAAAGTTCTGCAATAAAAGAAAAGCACAGGATATTGCCTAATGTGAGACTGGGAATGGGAAAGGAACCCAAGCACATGTTTTTGGAAGCAGCATGTAGAACATTAATTATGGGGCAGAAAAAACACCTGCAAACCAATCAGGAAATTACATTTCCAAAGCAATGCACACCGCCTTCAACGGTGTACCTCTAACGAGCTAGCTGTGTCCCCCCAAAAAAAACAAGAGTGTGGATGTTTTAGCATAAAACGACTATGGGACTCTAACAACAACCTGCTCAATAAAAGATAATTCCTGAAGCAACTGACCTTAAGAACCAGCCCTGTTTTTCCCTTGAAATACTGACATACCTTATAATTGTCTGATTCCCCTTCCCACACAGAAGAGTTGAAACCCTCACTGCAACGCCTTATCATTCCACTGCTTTGATGGTGAAGGCTTATTTTACTTTAGTTTTGCGCAGAAAAATGACAAAGACACAGTAAGAAG
The DNA here is from genome assembly GCA_013400135.1 of Rhinoptilus africanus. Taxonomy (NCBI): domain Eukaryota; kingdom Metazoa; phylum Chordata; class Aves; order Charadriiformes; family Glareolidae; genus Rhinoptilus; species Rhinoptilus africanus. The sequence continues at coordinate 266,503 of VXBO01004985.1, forward strand.
CTGCCCACTGTCCCTACTAAGCACTCTTCCAGTGACAAAAATGCTGCAGAACACTTTCTGAACCTCTCTACCTTTTAAAGTCCAGGACATTAACAAAAAATTTGCTTACGCCTGCGTAACTGGTTCATTGCACTTTCACTACTGTACTTCTACATCACATCCCAGTCAGAGAACCTTTCCTTCAAGTTGCACGAACGTGCACTTTTGTACCACAGCTGCACTTCTAGCACACCTTGCCCAATGCTAGATTACAAACAGCTAAAAGACATTTTGAAAGGAAAAAAGGCAAATTCTACAGAAAATTTTCAAGGATAACGCTTACCACAAGTTTAAGACAATACCACTGAAAAATTCTATCACGCTTTGAATCACAGAGCATAAATACCTTAAACAGGCCTGTAGCAGACGATATTTTGAGAAGAAGCCAAGAGTAGTTAACTGGGCTAACTGCCTGCAGATGCAAGATAGTGGCTGAAGACTTACAGAAGCCAGTAACTAAGAAGAAAGAGAAGGAGGATGCCAGGAGCCACGGGAGGGCAGGCAGAATACTGCTAGGTGTTAACAGGCACAGCGGTACAGCTCAAACTCCAGCTGGTGGGGTATCGTTCCAGAGAGCAGTAAGAACTGAAGCGTTTTAATGCATCTGTCTGCAAACTCAATGCACATAGATGTACATCCCCATCAACAGACAAAAGTGCAAAGCCATGCGTGCCTGAGCTCTCCGGCCGGGTGAGTATTGCTGAGCAGTGATTTAGGTGCTCGAGCAGGTACATGTGTACAAGAGAAGCCGGGATAAGAGGGTGGAAGGCAGGGAAAGAAAATTCAAACATTGCCTAAATCAGTACAGGGTTGTATGACTTCAGAAGAAACCTCAGAAGTGTGATTTGGATTTGCACAATGACTGAAATACCACAGCAGTTTTGAGCAAGGAATCTCTCGTTGCTTCTGCATTTACCAGGAATTTCTCTTCTACCAGTAGCAATCATCCCAGGTATAAATCCTAGCTAGCCATTTAACTCAAAAACGATACAGTATCACATACGGAAGTTTTCAAATAAAACTAGTACAAATGAAGAAAAAAAAGTTACATGGTTAACACCATGAATTTTAAACAGTGGAGGAAAAAAAATCAACACTAGAAATAGAACTTTCAAATGTAGTAAATAACTTAAACCTTAGAGAATCTTTTAAGTTCTCTTAGAACATTCTTCCATTCTTTTTGTACTTAATAATCCTCCATGCAGGGTACAATAAGGTTGCTACCATCCACAGGATGCTGAGAAGAAAACATTAGCTTGAGATACTAATGTCACCTTGAAAGAAACTCTGTATTTTGTACCTAGCGGAAACTTAGCCTCTTTTCTGCGTGTCTGCCAAAATAACCCTGTGAAAAACAACCACTCTCACTTTGTTTCATAAGGGGACCTTGAGCCTATTGCTCCATGAGCAAAGAGTGGAGAAGCTTTAAGAAGAGATGCAGACCAGCTCTCAGGTGTGTAGCTAAGGTGAGGGGAAAAGAGAGCTTGGGTGAAAACACACGGTATGGAGACCACAATATTCTTTTTGCCACACGGTTCTCATGTACAATGGGAATTAATGTATTAATGAATATAGAGGAAAGGCCACTACTTCCTATCTGAGCATCGTTCTCTATTGTCACCTGAAACATAGTATTTCCTGCTTTCTTCTCTCCATCTGTGTACTTTAAGATCAGTGCAGAAACCTTATTTGTTCTACAAAACCTAAGAGAAAGCACTCTCTTCAAAAAATGTATTCTTTTCAGTTTTGCCCAAATATACCTAGCCACCATCTTGATCAGTTTTTATGTACTTCCTACTCTCTTCTCCTAATTCCCTTCTGCTTATTTGCATTCCAGTAAGACATCTTTGGTCAGGCAGCATCTTTCCATTCAGTAGCAGAATGTCCAACTCTGAAAAACTGTGCAGTTTGGGAAATGGAAGCTAAAAAGTTGGCGATGGCATCAAGGATGCTACAGATTCATGAGGACCTTGGTTCTGGAGCTGGTTTCCAGAAACCATCCTTAAGGAATCCTAAGTGCAGGGGAGCTGGAGCCAGCTATTAGAAGCAAAATCTTGTGACTGCTAGGATATGTTGGAAAAGGAGACAGGAGAAAAAAAAAGGGAACAGATCATCACTGCCTCTGCTTAAGTACCATTTTCCTAAGGCATCTTTTTCATTCATCCTTGTCTCTCAACCCATACAGCTTGAAAGACTCCTTGAAAGAGCATTGCCTGGAGCTAAACACAGGGTGTATTAGACTACAGAGAAGACAGTGTGCAACATCAAGTATCCCAAGCACTTCTCTCCCTCACACAGTTTAGTTTAAGCAGCAATAATAAATGTTACTGCCTACAATATTGCCATAGTTATGATTTTCACACATTAACCTTTTCTAACTCCATTTGTATCAACTTCGACAAAACAATTCCTTGAAGTGAAAAGATTACCTGTTTAATACATATTTTATCTGTTGGCTTAGTACAATTAACAAATTTATCAACAAAGAAACTGATTTAATATACTCAAGCACATGAAGAAGAAAATAAAACAGGAGATTTCAAGATACTGTCATCAACAAATGGCATAGTGATACTGCACAAGCCATACGATTACATGTAAAGCATTTCTGTTCCCTATTCTAGACTAGATTAACCTAACTCTCGCAAAATTCAGTTCTAGCATGACTGGAATGCTATAATTCTGTATTTCAATAACCTGACAATATAGGATTTTTTAAGTTTCAAATTCAAAATACAATTTGCATTTAAATCTTTATCTTTTGTAGTTTATGCTAAAGTAGTGGTACATATAGCAAACATGACTATTTTATTCACATGACACTAAACACAGAAAACCAAACAAAATAAAGTCCCTCTGCCAAAAAGCAGCAGCATTTCTGACGTTCATCCTTACTGAATTTGAGTCTTCACTCTGGTATTGAAAGCAGCCACAAGACACCAGCGAGGGCTCACTCGTGTCCTTCACAGCTGACAGGGTAGCAGAGGGCACATGGAATATGGATTTTACAGCTCCCATCTGCCTTCTTTGTCCTCCAGTTCCCAATCCCAACGCCTCTGAACACTTCTAGTTCCTCTCACTTCAAAAACATCTACAACACCTCTTTGCATGTACATTTTTCTCTTACTTTTCAGCCTGCCCTACAGTGTGTTTCATGTTTTTCCAAATGCTTACACAGCACCACATCCAGTTTTCACAATAGGTTATTTCATCAAAAATCCCAAACTCTGCAAAACTAAAGCAAGGCTGCTTTTGTCGGTGACATTAAAACAATATTAGAGTAAGAGAAGAAATCCACATACCATTCAAACCAATAACCATACCTTTATTCGTCGTATGCTAACCACTGCCTCGGATACTCTCTCAACAGCCGCAGGGAAGAACAGAGTTACTGTCAGTCTTACTGCACCATACAGGGACACTGCAACAAACACCCGACTTGCAGAGATAACATTGCCAAGTAGTACATACGCCATGAAAGTCATGAACACCGTTATTTTGCTTGCCACAAAGAAAGAGGCTAAGTTCAGTCCTCGCAGGTAGGAGCTTTTCATAACCATGGCAATCTCCTTCCTAAAAATGCAAAATACAAACAATCACATCAATCCCTTCCATTACAGTTGCTGTCAACAATAGGAGGAGGGAAACCCACTCTTAGGATTTTACTTTTATATCCTTTTTCCTCCCCTTGCAACACCCCAACTCATATGTAAAGAACCGTACTCAAAAATAACTGTAATGAAAGTACGTTATACAGTAAAATAACAAAAGAGAATTTAAAAGGCTTAGAAAATGAGTGAGGGAATTATTATATTTAATATCTTAGTAGCTAGAGAAAATCATTATTTTTCAGAGACAGAAAACCAAAATGCTCCTCTTTTTTCTGCTTTTTGAAAAACTAGTATTTTAATTCAGATTCTAATCTGCTTTGACTCTTTCTGGGTTGCATACAAGAGCAAAGAGGAAAAAAGCTCTGTATAAAGGCCAAGCACCCACAAACTCCTTATCCTTTCAATATCAAAATCCAGTAGAGTTGACTCACAAAACTCCTGATAAGATCAAGACCTACTCTGCAGCTGACAAAACAGGGCAACTTCCAAAAGATCAAGAGTTCACCCATGACCCAAGTATCTGCCATTATTCAGCTGCTGCTCCTCAAGCTGCATCACAGGATTTGATATTTCCTTTGATCTGACTCTAAATCCTTCATGATTTGGACCCTGCTCCTGGCTTCTTTTGCTCTAGGAATTATGGTTCATAACTCAGAAAATACTGATCACTGGGGCCAATTGTTCTGCCAGCCATTACCCAAGCTAAATAGTGATTAAGTACTGCACAGACACATAAGTCTCCCTCCAGCAACTGAAAAGCTGCTGATGCCTACGTTCTCAATTTCCACTTCAGTTAAATTTCAGTTTCCACTTCTAAATGACTCATCAAATCCAATCCTAAAAACGTTACTACTACAATGCAGATGCCATCAGGCTTAACTTCTTATTAAAATAACAGTTTTTCTTTATCAAGAGAGCTATAACAACTTACTCCTTCCCCATATATTCTAATTTTATCTGCTCGAAATAATATAGAATATAAAATCTCAACACAATTCCTAATTTCTCTTCCCAAGTATTCTGGCATTTCTCAAGGAAAACCTTGATCATTTTGATTACCTTCCATTTGGAACTACATACCAAGTTAAGAAACTCAAACTTAACGATTATACAATTTGAAGTAAATTAAGTCCTTACTTAACAGAGAGAAGGATGCGAAATGTGCTACTGGAAAACTAGTTAAGCAACTTTCCCACTACATTTGCCAAATTGGCCAAATTGACAGACTTTCAAAGACTTAGTTTTTCAGCTTAAGGGCTCACAATCTCTGATCTCTGCTCCAGAATACAGTGAAAGAACATTTGTATGTAAACTATTTGAACTGGGTCTAATTCAATTACTTCTACAATCCTGGATGAAACTCTTTTCCCACCCTCTAATAATCCTTAATAATCCTCTCACTATCTGTGGATAATCAGAAAGTTCTTTGTGTTACTCTCCATAAATACCAGCTAAATTACAGCCTACCCGCAGGCTGTATAAAATATACTACGCTGTCTTAAGGCACGGAGTTACATCAGGGGAAACCAGTAAGGACAGCTATAGGAAAAAATAGCAACGGAGGAGTTCAAATGGCGACTTAGCAACTGTCAACAACCACTGTGGAAATACTGGGCAATAAATCACCTGGCTGAATTTAAGACTTTTAACTACAGTTTTCCACAGCACCTTTAAGAAAGAAGGCTCAAGATGTATTTGTCTCCATCATTAAAAAGGAAGCCTCTAATCTTAATGAGGTGTTAAATGTGGAAATCCAAAGTTTAGTGACATGAATGCAGGCATTGAGGAAGCTGTTGATAAAGAAATATCCTCTCCGGTTCCCAGCAAGAGAGCAAAGCTTTGAGCCAATCAAGAACATTCAATCAGCACAGGATCTTATAATCTGAAGGAGGAAAGGATTCCCCGCATGGGAACAAACACCTCAGGGAACATTAGGAAGTTTGCAAGTCTGCAAATGGATGTAAAGGGAAAAAAAATCCTTTTTTTTTTTANGAGAGGGACATAACTTGAAAATGAAACAATGAGAAATATACACCTGAATGCCTACAATTATCCTTTGGCATTGAATGCTCTAATACTGTCAAGTAAAAGCACAAATATCGATTGAAAATTTGATTTATGAACAAGTTTTACTCTGATGCTGAGGGACCTCTGAAATGAAACATCTTAGGATACCAAACTCAGCTAGCCTTGCCAGTTAACAACTAGAGAATTTCTGATCTGCTGTCTTTCTCCCTTCCACCCTTCCCAGATGGCTTTAAATAATACTTCAAAATGCAGAAAGGGAAGCAGAGTACTACCTGAGGATGCTATCATTCAGGACAGGCAATGAGATTCCATATATTTCTCAGAAGGAAATGTCTGCTTATTGGTTCTTTGCTATTAGTTTACTGAACTGTGAGGATGGAATCGTTCAATTACAACTACTACAGTTTATCAGCTGCCAGTTTTAACACAACCATAAAAGGAAGCATAGAAACCTCCCAGAATTTATAAATATCAAAGAGTTTTTTTCTTTTTCTGTCCCTTTAGGGACATATTCCCTTAGGATATATTTTCATTCCTTCACTATTGCTATAGAAACTTTTTTTTAAAAAAGGCCAAAGAAATTCAAGTAAACTGCACTTTAAAGCACAAAATAATGGGCTTATGGATATGTAAAAAAAATGTAAACAAATATAGATCATATACCAAGCTGTATCTTTCCAGGATTACCTTCTTAAACCATTCACAAGTTCTGCAAATGATTTTTCCCACGCATACATCTTTATTATCTTCATACCACTTATGACTTCATTCATGGTCCTTATCCTGGTATCTGTTAAGGCAGCTGTCTTGCTTCTGTAAACAGCACAAAGTAGAAATCATCAGATTCTCAAAAGAAGAGAGACTATTTACGATCGCAAAACATGCTCATATTAATGACGTTTTTGCTTCTACTTGTAAAGAGGATTCATGTGATTGTAATTGCATTAAATGGTCTTCCTAAAACAGTATCTAAAAGCTGACACGCAGCAGACAGACTTGGTACGTATGTATTGCTGGTACTCTCTGCCCTCAGGGAACTGTAAATTGATTCAACATTCAGAATTATATGTCAGCTTGCGCCAACACATGGTATTCCTTAAAAAACGTATTTGTATACAAAAAAAAACTAAAATAAAAAAAATGACAAATATTAACTTTAAAACTAAAATCGGAAAACTACTTTAAAAAACAGTTTTGAAATGCCAAAATAACAACTCTTCTCATAAGGCTTTTTTGATGCTGTTAAAGAAACTAGCCTACATGTCTTTTTAAGTTTAGTTGACGCAAAGATTACTCAGTAACAGTACAGGAGCTGTAATTTAGGAGAGCTAATCTAGAGATGGTTTTGTTTAAGAAATAGGTATTATTTAATCATTAGCTGTAACTAAAACTAAAATAAATACATCTGGTTTAGTCCCACTTTGTTCATCAGTGCAAACATAAAGTGAAGAGTATCTGTCATTAAATAATAAAGTCACAGTTTTAATTAGGAAAAAAGCATTGAAAGTTAGAAGCCATGTAATGAATGCATAAACCATGCTAATAAAGCCTATTACAATTCTGAATTCATTCATGTAGACAAACATACTTCGCATATAGGTAGCTATGGTAGGCCTTATTTTGATAAAACATTTTTTTTCCTGCTAAACTACTTATTTTTGTGCATATCAATGAAAGTTAAGATTCAGAGAAAATATTTAAAAAAAAAAATCTTTACAAAGGGGGAAAAAAAAGCTCTTTCAAAGTGGTTACTGGCTTTTGTCATCTTAACCTGCACCCTTCAAGATTTCTCTGATGCTCTGGAAGAAATAGTCACGTTTAAAGCACTGAAGTAGAAAGAATTTCAGGTGCCTGCGTCATTTTTAAAAAATTTCTCAGCACCAGCATTTCATAAATGTTGGGATGGCTGAAACAGGGTAGTAAGAAATATTTATAAAAGAAAACTGACAAAAGAAATGTTGGAACTTGGCCCTAATAAAATCAAGGCTTCTTATTAAGACTGAGGAAGACAGCTTAGCCTACACCAACCATACTGACATGGAACAAGATTATCTTTGTGAAGTCCTCTTCTCCTTTTTCAAAAAGAAACAGTAAAAGAAAAACAATTCATCAAAGAAAGTGAGAGCTCATCCTTCCTTACACAGACAAACCCCCTACCACTGCAAAAGGCAAAATTTAGCAAGTGTTATTGAAGTCTCTGCAGCAGCAAACAACAATTCTCACCTGCAATCTTTTGAAACAGTCACCTGTCAGACCTGCTTGGTCTCCAGATTAACAAGGGGATGAAGATGATTCAAAATAATAAAGTTAATAAAGGTTTCTTTTTAAGTGGTGTGAATCTAAAAGGCTATAGTTCCCATAAACCAATTTTTCAGGTTTCCCACTGAAATGTTATGATAAGTAACCATGCTCCTTCAAATGCCTTTAAATGTTCAAGAGGCTGGTGGGGGAAGCAGTATTTTTCTTTTTTAAATTACACTCCTCTACAATGCAAAAAGCATATTTTGAGCATCCACACCAGAAGCCACAGACTCAGAGATATTATCTAATGGTCGAAAGTGCACAGATTTCCAGTGCACTGATAGCAATTTACAGCAGAGGAAGACATGTTCCCCTATTTTAAAAATATTAAGTTCAGAGAACAGGCAGATCAGGATGACTGGGAAACAAATGCTCAAGAGCGCAATAGGAAAGGACCTGAAAATTCTTCAAATGTCTGAGAAGTCTCTTCTATGATACTAATAACCGTGCTAAATTAAGCAAGCTGCAGAAATACCCCCTGAAAGCAAAAAGGAAATTTGGCACATTTTAATCATGTCTCACAAAACAGTTCCACACAGTTTTTCTCTTAAAAAAAAAAAAATTGTAAGGGCTTTAAATGACAATACTACAGTTGCATGGCTAAGAAGTAAAAAGGGTTGAGCTCTTGTGAATAAATATATCTAAAATGGTCTATTTCTCAAATAAGGTATTATGCCATGTGTATTTCATAAAGCTTCTCATACTTGTGCAGGTAAAAGTAATACTGCATAATACAGCGTATACCAGTTCACTGGATACTGAGTCCGTTTCGGCAAACCCCTACAGCACCGAAGCTAACGCCCGCATCATGAACTGGTGCACATGTGCATGTTTACAACACTGGGTCACAAGCACAATGCTCAACAGAAGCACAAATTAGCTGCCACACTGAGCGTGCCTGGATTTTAGCGAAAGCTTTAATCCTTAAATTACTTCTTCGCAGGATGATTTCTTTAAATCCATGCAGATTCACAGCAATTGCCATGTGAACACACACATCATTACAGAGCTGGAATCCATTTCAGATTTTCCATTAACTCCTCCTGTTCACTGCACATTTCTGTTCACAAATACAAACATCTGTCCAAGCATAGACAAGCAAAAGCTTTTCTGGTTAACAAATTTTCTCCCTTGCGCTGCATCCAAACAAGTGGCTGTTAATGAATGGGGGAAAAACCCAAACAACGTTACATTGCCACTGATTAGCTTTTAAATTACATATCTTTGAGAAGAGATTTTTGCAACCTTGTTGTCTGACCCTGGACAAGTCCCTTAATCTGTTTGTGCCTCAGTTTCCCACCTGTAAAATGGGGATAATAATGCTTACCACCATGGATAAGGCACTAGTTAAGTTCTAAGTATTTTAACTATTGTCTCGAAGCTTAAACCGTCCAATCTTAAAACTCAAAAAACCCAACAGTGAAATAGCTTGATACTTATGCATGCATATTACACGTGCAGTGAAAATGCACATGTAAGAATATATTGGAAGTGTTCTACAAACAGGTTTTATCATAAAAAACATAAGAATTTGACAGAGAACACTGAACGGCTCATTATTTGAGAAATAGCATGAGGATAATAACTGAGGACTATCACAGTGGTTACAAATAGAAGGAAGTCTACGAGTTGGTCTCATTTTGTAATTCTCAGCTCTCTCGTCATACCTAGCCATGCAATGGCAGTACCAGTCTCAGTACCTCTGGAAAACTTGTCTTAAAATACAACTTGAAAACAACAGTTTCACTTATCCAAAGAGCTAGAAGGAGCCCATTCACCCTGAATACAAACACAACAAAGGTGCATAACGCTACTAAGTATCTGTAAAGGAACACAAAAATATTCCCATTTAGATGCAAAAGCCATTAATAAACTTGTGATGTAAGTAGAGCATGATTAATTACACAAGAAAAAGGAAGTTAGGAAGTGAGAACATTGAAGGTAATTCAATATTCCCACTTGAGGCAAGTTTTTTTTTTTTAGGAGGAAGTCACAGAAAAACAAATTAAATTTTGTATGATAATGGAAAATTACTACAAATTCATTTTATATCTCCCCAGCCCAGAACTTTAACAGTTAGAAACCTCATCAAAACCACCTTCATAATTTATTTCTTCCTTTCTTTCTCAGTTCCTTCCCCTTTTCCCTCTCTGCCTCTTTGTCCTGGAGGACAGAGAGCAAGATCTTTGAACATGAAACCTTCAGACCTTTCTGCTGCAACCCCTGTATCGCCCAAGTAAGTCAAACTTACGGCAGGACCGACAGTATTGCCATTGTAGTAACTGCTCCTTAAGCATTAAGGCAGGAAGGCAAAGCTCAAGGAGCTACACAATTCTATGCCAAGATCTACAGTAAAGTAGCTACAGAAGTAGTCCAACTCTTTTAATATACTAATGAGTAGCACTTATTTTCAGCACGTCTGGAAGACAAACCACTTCAAGTCCCTAAACAGGAATTCAGAAAGCTCACATTAGCGACTATGAAAAATACCAGCAAAGATAGAAGACAATGCGAAAAACCTCACCACACACAAGCTGACGTCAGAGCAGGGCTCCACCCCCATCCAGTATGCACATTTTAAAACCCAGGACAGAAAATACCTACAAAACAACTCGTGCAACCTTACCTTAGGGAAGAAAAAAGTCTCCCAATGCAGGTCTGGATAGGAAGAAGAATAATCAGAACTGCCATTCCTGCTAGACATGATGGGCCTATCTCCATCCAGAGAAGTACTGTTACTGCTACAGCTTGAATTGGTCCAGCCCACAAGAAATGCAAGAAAATCGTTACCTAGACAAACAGTTAAGAAACAAAAATTAGCTTTTGGTCTTAGCTAAAAAATTAAGCCCTAATAACACGAAGTTCAGGAGGCACCTTTGCCTTCAGCAGGTACTGAGGTGTACAGTGAGAATTCTGCACCAGATTCAGAGACCTAAACATACACATAGGTGCCTAACCATCAGAAAGTAAGCAAATTACCACACAGATTTTGTTATATCTTCATGCATCAACATTCCTTTGAGCTTAGGAAAACAGTATGAAAATATTTAAAGAGGGGGGAAGTATGTTTTCCTCCCATATTTTAAGAGAACACTTCTCTTCCTATGATATTCGAGAAACAACTAGAAAAAAAGTTCATAAGAAACACTTAATCATCAGTTGTAAACAAAAACTTCTTAAGTCAAAGCCCACAATTTCTTCCGCCCCTTGGAAAAATCTGTAATACTTCTTACCTGATCAAATTTGTTCACATCATTTGACAGAAGATTTACTATTTGACCAGTGGTAGTTTTTGCCATAGCTACGTTACTGAGACGAAGTGCCTAAAAAAGTCAGAATAGTCTCAAATTGTCACAGCTTATACAGCAAAATACACCTGTACACAGAAGACTCAATACACAAATAAAATACTGGGGCAAAAGCTGAAGGCATGTCTCAGCTTTTGCCTGAGAACACCTGGGCGCATTTCAAAAACCTTAGATAACATGTGGGTTAGGTTAAATATTCTGAAGAAAGTCCTGAAGAAGAGCCTATAAAAAAACAAGTCTAGGGAAGGACTGCAAAAACAAAAGTGTTACAACTTTCCCCATGTTGTCTGAAGTGATTAAAAATGGGTAAATACCAACTTAGCAAGTTATTAAAACTAAACAAAAGAGCCTGAAACATCTCATTTGCATTGCTCTCCCCCACACTATGAGCATCTGTTCAAAACAGGAACAAAAAAACTCCACCTGAAAACCAAATTTAAATCAGGACAGTGTTTGGCCAATTGAAAGAATTCCGAGATACCTGACAGAAGACAAAACCCCCAAGTTATTCATTTTACACTACCAGTTCTTGCTAACATTACAAACTGTGCTTTTTATCTTTGCAAATCAGAGTTAATATCCCTTTACAAATTAATAAGTATTTCTCTTGTTAATAACTCCTGTAAAAATCACAGGATTTCTGAATTATATTAAAATTTATTAATTTCAATTTAAAAATTTAAATATAAAATGTATATATTAAAAAGTTTAGCATAGGCTATGAAAAGCAGTGTAAATATCAAATTTTTTTATAGTTTAATAAATAAGTTAATCAATAGAAAATAGTATGTGATTATAAAATGCCCCCCCAAAAGATCACACATGGAAATATGCAGTCTAAACAATACTACAAAGTTCCAAACTGAAATAGCTCAAAGATGCAGATAACAGATGCTGCTTCCTTCTACAACAGCTGCAAAGAAAACACAGTTTTGCAGTACAAGTGAAAAATACATAAAACATGTTACACATTTTCCTGTTAGAGGAATAGTTCACTCCTCAAAAACACTTTGCATTTTTAGGTGATGCACATATACTGCTCCCTCTCCAAACAGTTATTATTAGGATTCCTTTTTGACCAATAATCTAACTTGAAAAGCACTAATTGTTTCAAAAATATCAGGTGCAAGACATCAAAGTACTATTCAAAGTATCACTTCAAATAAAGCGCCTTACATTTCTTGCACCTCACTGTCGGGTTACAAAAGTATTAATCACAAAGAGAATCCCAACCCTAACTTCATTGAAACCAGCAGGCAGAAACACTTGAAACTCGGCTAAGAAATTCCTCTGATATTCTAATAATGAATCTAGGATACTGGGTATAGGAGAGACAACATTTAATTATTTGAGAAAATCACTGCTCCCCTGTCTTAAGCCATTCGTCTCTCATACATCTGAAATCCCCCGCAAAGCTGCCTGCAGGTAATGCAGCCACAGCACATCCACCTCTCTACCATGTGTACTCCACACCACAGATCAAGGTTGGTACGCTCCTAGAAAAGCTGTTAGGTATCCATAGACCAAGTGATGCGCCTTTGAAGAAGTTGCTCCCCAGGATGTGTTTACAGCATCTCCTGCTACTTACTCCTTAACGACAGATGTATCTTCTATGTGAGGTCCACCTAAGCCACCCAGGAGAACATTGCACTGGTGTCTCCCTAGTGTCCCATGGCCTGGGACTGTCTCAGACCCACCACCTGAGTCACCTTTCTGACCTTTTCCTAGCCCTTTCAGACACAGGCGGCAAAACCAGTTTCAAAATGTACCAGCCCAGTTCATTTTGTCCAAGACAGTCTCAGGAGGAACCATGGAAGCATCTGAGGCAAAAGGAGGGTGGTCGTCTGTGACTGATTTTTCTTCTCAGGGAAGAGACAGCTGTCTCCAACATCAGTGGCAATGCAATTTAGTCTTTTCTTCCCTTCCTGCTTCAAAACTACTTTTGAAGTAGCACTGGTTTTTTATTAACTCTGTCCCCACCAAAGCGAGTACACGGTGGCTTTAAATGCTGCTTTGACTGTAACAGTTATAAATTCACTCTGAAGGTAAGAAATACTACTGAAGATCATCTACAGCCGCACACCTTTTTAAAAAGCAACTGTAGTTTGAATTTACATTTTATTTAACATTTGCCAATTATCAGTCTGTTTTCAGCACAAAGACATGCTTGATTTTCTGTCTATCAACTTTCCATACAGGTCTTTCCCAGCAAGCACCCTTTCTCAAGGAAAATAGGTTTTAATTATATGAACTAATGAGAGCAGTTTGTATGCTTGATGTCTTAAACTTTTTTTTTCCCCACAGATGTAATTGCACAGGCCCAATTTCAATTCTTTAACCATTATATGCCTTCTGTACTCCCATCTTAGTGTTTTAATCTCTCCCTGCCCCAAATAGTTAATTCAAAGCACATTGAAAAGGGAACCATAGAAAGGAATAACTGTTCAGTCAAATAAGTTCTGACACCTTTTTGGCTGCTTTCTGTCTCAACCAACTACTTCAAAACTTAAACTGCTTTAGTGTTTATTCTGAACCTCAAACAACTTCTAAAAGTTAAGTCTTCAAAAAAAGTAATAAATAGATCAGTCCCATAAGTAGCCTTTGGTTTTAAAACATGAGATTGTGAGTCATAAGACAGATTCCATGTTCATTTTTGTTACCAGCTTCCTGCGTGCATCACTTAACACTTCTTACTGATCACAAACCATCTTGGAGTTTGAATACAGGCTTTTTGTAAATGACATTTTAGCTTTCCAGGGCATGAAAAAGAGTCTAAAACTTAAGAATTATGAGCATTTGAAGTTCTCTATTAAGGATGCTCGCTGATCCAACCCACTCATCCTTGCAAATCCAAGTTTTTATTTACTACAGCAATTAACGAACACTGCAAAAGTGCTGGTAAATTAGCATCTAGATTCTTTCAAAAGCATATATGAGGATAAAGAGAAAGTATGACCTATCTATAAGCCTCAGATAATGAAGACAAATGATTAGAAAGGTTTATCAATGTTCTGCTGTGACCTCAGCCTTCACTCTCAGGAGTAAACATTTATGAGATGAGAGGAGATTAATTTTCCATTTAATCACATCTCTAGAAATAAGGGTGCATATTATGAACATTTCTTTTCCAAGCTTCTAAGCTAATATCAACACAGCAACAAACAACATCGCTATATACATATTTCATGAATTTCAAACTGTGTTATGATAATCAGTTTAGTAAATTAATACCTTAGAGGGATGTTTATGTACAAGAAAGCAGTGTGCCATGTTAGAGCTGAGTTCCCAGAGGATAATTTCCAAGGTATCAGAAGAGGGAGGAGAATAAATATGTGCATGAAAAGCAATCAACACTTAAAATGGGGCCATTTTTACTCTCCTCACTTTACTGCTTTGCCCAAAACCTTTGCATGTGTTGTTTGCCTCAAGTGGATGGTACCTATGTTTAATGGTTAAAATAACATGTATTTCTTTATATTCTAAAGAAACTCTACAGTCTTGATCCTTCAATTAAACTCCTTTGCTGAGGTAAGAACTTGCAGGTCACCATTCTAGCAGCACTAAAGCTAGAAAGACAGGGCATTTTCCCTTCCAGCATCCCCAGCAGGGACTTCCTGCATGGAAGCAGAGACGGTTTGGGTTTGGGTATTGCAAACAGCTTCAGAAGAAGGAAGCAGACATTTAAAACTGGGTTGCTTGCTCCCCAGAGCACACCAAGGCCAGCATTTCATCCTGGATGCTGCTCAACTCCTTCCTGTAGGTAATATCCACAACTTCTCTTATTCCACATTCTAGCTGACAGCAGCCTCGGCTCCGACTGTAGTCGAGGACAGCTTTGACTTGATGAGGACACACGGACAGCAAGGAAACCACAGCTTACTGAATGTACATCCCCTCTCACACTGCATTTGCTTTAGTAACGGACTCCAATGCTCCCATAGTAAAACCAGTAATTGATAGTAAAAACCGTCTCTGCCCTTCCTCTGGGATTCAGCTGATTCTGAACCACCTCTCCTCTGCCCACTACTCTCTTTTTTCCCCCCGAAATAGTAGGGATACTAAAGGGACCTGCCCGTGCAGAAGCCGAGCCCGAGCATGCCCTGCAGCCTGGAGGGGGCAGCAGCAGGACCGCTGCCTCTCCCTGAGCTAACCTGAGGGATGCCCTAAAGGGAATGGGGCGGGGGNTTAAGGCAATTCCCAGGCAACTGAGAATGCTGAAGCAGAGGGTGACGGCCAAGCATAATGTCCTCAGCGGGGATGAAACTGCAGGGCTGAGTAAGTGCCAGCACCCCCCGGGAGCTCTGCCCCTCTCCCCTGCGGTATGGTGATGGCCAGTATGGCTCCAGCACACAAACCTTCCACCAGCAGTGGGGGGGGCTCCCCTCCGACAGCACCAGCGGGGGAAAATCAGTACCTCCTCCAAGGCTTTAGGGCTATTTAATGCACCACCTTCACTCGGAGGACTGAAGTTATCATTCAGATATGTAGAATCACAGAATGGTTTGGGTTGGAAGGGACCTTAAAGATCATCTAGTTCCAACCCCTGTGCCATGGGCATGGACACCTCCCACTAGACCAGGCTGCTCAGAGCCCCATCCAGCCTGGCCTTCAACACTTCCAGGGATGGGGCATCCACAGCTTCTCTGGGCAACCTGTTCCACTGCCTCACCACCCTCAGACTGAAGTATTTCTCCCTAATATCTAATCTAAATCTACCCTCTTCAGTTTAAAACCATTACCTCGTGCCCTATCACTACACTCCCTGATAGAAAGCCCCTCCCCATCTCTCCTGTAGCCCCCTTCAGGTACTGGAAGGCCGCTGTAAGGACTTCCCGGAGCCTTCTCTTCTCCAGGCTGAACAACCCCAACTCTCTCAGCCTGTCCTCACAGGCCTTAGCACCAAAGAGAGAGCAAAAGCACATATATGTATATTTAAGGTCTGATACATATTAGCATGCATTACATTTCTACAAATGAGTAACTTCATTGGAATTGCAAGCATGAACGTAACAACTGTATTTTTAAACTCTTCTAATGAAATAGCTGTCAAATGCCAAATGTACCCTTAAACAGGTTTGCTTACCTTCCGATAAATCATATGACACATAGCTACCCGCAGCTTCATGCCAGCCCGCTGTACATGATAGAAGTATAAGTGGTGCATTATAGCTAGAATAAGCGTGCACACAGACAGAGCAGCTGCGTAGCAGCAATATGCAAAATTCAAAGCTACCTCATCTGAGGAATCATCGTTTTCAAAATAATTAATAATTTTTCCCAAAAATATTGGCTGAACTATTTTGAGGGTTTCCTGAAAGAAAAAGAAGGGGAAAAAGAAGGGGAAAAAGTATTAACAATTTCATATCATACTATGCTGCCCAAGTTTGTAACCAGGCAAACAAGAGCCAAGTAGTGCCACAAGTCACATCCTGTACTATTTTGCCTTTATTGTGCTCTAAAAGGTCAAGCCAATTTTTTCAACACATAATTCAAAAGAAATATGTTGCACATTAAAATGTAGCTGAATTTACAAGGAGCTCTCTCACTTACCAATAAAAACTTTGATGTTATAAAAAATGCATTAATATGTATCGCACTTCCATTTTTAAAGTGCCATTTTTACAACCATTTACATATAGAAAAACACCCTTTTTCTATGGGGCACCCCATTCAGATACATGAAATACAGCTAAGCCTTACAAAGCAAGTCAGTGGCTTGTAATGTCCAAAAAATACTGCACTGAAATCGGCTCTCTGTTACACATCCATAATCCTGCAGTTACAAGTCATTTTTTCAGTCTCTGTGGGGCTGTAGCTCTGTTTTACTTTTCTGAGAGAGCACACAAACATTACAGTTTCTCTGAAGAGCCTGGCATGAAGCCACCTGTATGTATCATGCAATCTAACAGGCCAATTTTCACATTACTAAGTGTGTTGTATGACATTTTACATCACTTACCTCAATCATTGTGAAAATTCCAAAAACTAAATAGGATTTCCAGTAACAAAGAATAATGGCTTTTGTTAAATGTGGCGTTTTTCCTCTCTTTTTGGCTTTTTGCACTTCTTTATCCCAGTACCTGACAAGCAAAACGCAAACATGCTGGAGGACAGAAGTAAAATCACAAGGCCATTACCTGGAATAAAATACTTTCACCACTTTGACTACTATTGCCTTGTGACATATTTCTTCCCTTCTCCTCTCAGTTCAGACAGCCACTCACCTTAATTATGACCATATTATCACATGATCTCCTGACTACGGACTAAAACAGCATGGAGTGTCTTTATCTTCTTATAAACTGCACTTCCCCAGAAAGGTTGTGATCCACAACCCATTCTCATGTCTGGCACTTTCTTTTTTCCACCACGTGCTTCGATGAGGATGATCAAATATGGTACAAGAGCAGATAGAACTGTCAGCAGCAGTTGTGCCACTTGACGCTCCACCCACCTTTCTGAAAGCATGGATTACAGCAGCCGTGGCAAAGACCTCTGCTTTACTACATGTTTGCCCACAAGTAGGACACAATCTGTTCACATTAAAAATCAAAAACAGTAATAACAATAACAACTTTAATAAGAAAGTCTCAGAACTTAAGCAGACTTCATACAGCACGCTCTTGTCAGACAGGATACTTTCCCTGGCTTCTGGGAGGCTAAAACATTTTCTGCCAGGACCTCTGACCTTGCAATTTTGGGGGCTGAAATGAGTCTAAAGCATGAAAACCAAATTATTTTGCAACAAAGTACACGTTTGAAGCAAATAGTATGGATAGGAAAACACTATTTTTTTTTATTTTTACCCTCTTCTTTTTGTTACAAGGATTATAGCGTTATTGTCTACGTGCTTCAGAATCAGAATTGAAACTGTGTAGATTCTGCGGAGTTTGTTGGGAAAGACTACTTTCCTTAGGTGGCTATTTATGAATTATATTCTCTGCTTCTTGGCCAAGTACACTAAGGAATTAAAAAACACTTCTTTTTTTTGCATGCTGTATTTTCTACCATTTCCTGACTCACGGAAAGTCTGTGCTTTTACTGTAAGAATCCTTGGAAAGAGTCCATCTTCCTCCACAGCAAGCTCCCTGAACTGATTCAAGATACAACCATGAAATTTGGCAAAGCTCTCCTGCTACAAAGATGTTAAAAGCTGCGCTCCTATGAGCTTACCACTGACCCTCTTTCTTCTGTTAACTCATCCAAAGCAGGATGATGTAAGACCTGGTCATAGCCTTTCCTTTCTGGATTCTTGTTACTTCTTGAGGAGTCTATCCTCCCAACCAAACTCTTAGGAAAGTTGATTTGCTCTGCCTTCAGTGTAAAGGCAAGAAATAGCAAGAATACACTTTGTTAACATAGAGGTCACCTTTCACAAGAAGAGTCCTTTTCCTCTAATTATATTTAACAGAAGATTATTTGAAGACAAAAACCTTCTCTATGGGCAAGGTTCGAGACAATTTACATAAACTGTTACTTTTGGAAGATATTTCACTATTAAAATAAAAAGACAGATCCTCCTGGGTCCATGACAACATTATTGCTACACAGTCCATGAAAAATTATTTATAACAAAATTAAAACACCTCCTAGACACAATCTTTTAGACGTCCAAGCATTTTCTCCACTTTACCGAAGAGTGGCATATTTTCAACATACACATATTTATATACACACATATATAAAGGGTACACAGCTTTCACTTAATTCAGTTCTTGCTCAAAACCAAAAAAAGAAAAAAACCCTAAAAATTTTTACCCACTTTTATACTGAGAAACTTAAAAAGTTTCCATAGCTATTCTACCACAGGCCAGAAGACTCACATTAATTAACTAAGGATTACTGCAGTAACAGATGATGAAAAGTCTTCTTTTCCAAGCATTCTGCAAAGTGTCAAATTGGTTATAAATGACACAATGGAAATACTCTAACACATTTTAATTATGTCTAAGTTGAAAAAATTAAAATGCTTCTACGGTAAACAAGTTTTAAATGTTATTTTTAGTTCTTGAGCATTTTTAACAGCAGACTTTATTAAATTTTATGAAAAACTCTTTTAATTTTAGAATAGCAATAAGACTCTCGCCTTCACCAGCAGAAATACAATGAATGAGAACATTTTTTTCCTCTTACCATTGCAATTCTTCTCCAAGCTTCTCTGAGGAATCTTCTGGCAGCACTTTATACATATCATCTTCTTCAAGCTTCCGTTTATGGCCAATAATAAATAAGGGATTCAACCACCTATTTAAATACAAATTATTAATAAACTGATCAGCAGACCAAAAGAGTAATTCCTTTACATATTAATTTAATTATCTTGCCCCTTTCTTCCCTCCTCTTCTCCTGCCTCACTCAACATCCGCACATTTTACTGCACTTCCCTCTTACCTAAGAATTAAGTCACCCCCATTTTACAAATGGGAAAGCATTTCCCATTTCCTAAAGCTATGCCCCGTAGCACCTTCCTCCCAGGCATCCAGACAGCCAGCACAACTCTTCTTGGCCATAAGGCAACTGTTACAGTGCTTCCTTATAATTAACAAAAATTAGCATTTCTTTAAATATTTCAGAAAAAACGTAACTTAATCCTACTATTAAAATATTGACAGAGTTGTAAATAAAATTGTAATACATATTCAAAGATTTTTTGTAACTAGCATGGCTATTCATTTACATGAGGAAAAAACCACCTGCTGTTCAACTGCCATCTTGACAAATACCAAAGGTCAGTAATTCAAAGACAACAACTCAAATGTATAAACGGGTAAATAACGGATTATTACTAGAACTTATCTTACCCATGTTGAGAAACACAAGTCATAGTGTGTAGGTACAAAAAAGGAAAATACTGCCTAACAGCTCAGTTTTCTTAGTGG
Source organism: Rhinoptilus africanus (assembly GCA_013400135.1). NCBI lineage: Eukaryota > Metazoa > Chordata > Aves > Charadriiformes > Glareolidae > Rhinoptilus > Rhinoptilus africanus. Next base: position 286,669 of record VXBO01004985.1, read on the forward strand.
ACAGATTTTTAAAATCTCAGTATTTCATCAGAGCGCTTTGAAAACAAATTGTAACAGTGCTACTGTAGGTTTGCTGGAAAACACAATATTTTGTTAGATCAAATAATACTGTGAGGGAACTGTAAGGCTAGGTTTTATGCACTTAAATCCTTCTTCAAGCCTGAAACATGGGTCGAGGAGGTCCAAACAGTTTCAGTTGTGCTGCACAGAGCAGAGGGATGCATGGTAGAAAACACAAAATTGACTAAGTTCTTCGTGAGATGGAGCAAAAGAGAATGATGCCTCCGAAACAGGCACAGCTTAGTGGGAACAGGGGGGCTGGGGAACTTGCAGTTTGCCACTTATTTTTTTCCTCTGCCGAGCCCATGATACTTGGTTTCCAGGAGAAATGTGGATTTTGGCTCTCGGGCTTTTTTCCTAAAAGTATTTTCTCAGCTGGTCAACGTGATCAGAACCAAGATGTCAGGGATGGACCTGTTTTGGAAAAAATACTCTTGCACTTAGGGCGTGGTGTTTGTCTGATGTCAATTGCCTGTGAAAGTTTGTAATTGCTCTTTAGTTTCTGATGCTTGATTACTCCCTGACTTCACCAACAAAGTTTTTAAAAGAGCGTTCACCCTACGTGAAATATATTATTTTCTGGAAGGCCTACATGTGAGAATTCAAAACCGTGATAGTTTACAACGAGGGCATTTATTCATTCACAACCACAACAGTGGTTATGAATATTCATCAACTAGCTCTGCATTTCTTGCCTGGGCATGTTCCAGTTAAATTTTGTAAGAAACTGTAAGAAGCTTGTAAGAAGTTTGTTGATTAGTTTTGGAGAGGGTGGAGGGGCAGGATGAACCCTGGAAGAGGGTACTCAGAGAATTTCTTCAAAGAAAGAGCTGTTGCAAAAACCTTTTTCAGAGGCTCCATGGCACAACTGCTTGTAACAAATGGTATTAATAGCGGGGGTTTTTCCTTCACTTCTTAGCATGCTAGCACAGTGTTTGTGTGACTCCTTCAAAGATTAAGTCTCTATCCTTACAGTAGCATCTTTAATGCCCAACAGCCCTTTTCAAGCTCTTGGAGGGAGTACTGAAGATCTGTGCATGTGAGCCGTTAAGCCCTCACTGTATGCTAAAGGTACAATTAGAAACAGAAAGTACTTGTCAGACAAATCTGTAGCTTGGACTGTATGGTCAAATAGCATCAGGGCCCAAATCACTGCCACCACTTCCCTACAGCTCCTGACAAAACGTCTCAAACATCAGTTGCTCCAACCAGCAGAAGAGCTTCTGCCTGGTTTGATGCAATGAATCTGCTCCCTTGAAACGTTTCTTCTTCAGCCTCAGTTCTTGCTGCCGACAACAGGTAAGAAGCGACATGAGGCAAGTAACTTCAAGGCCGTTAAAACAATTTCAGCCTGCTGAACGAGAGAGGCTGTGTTTGCTCCAGGACAGTTAGCTATGGGAAAGATCTGCAGAATTCAGTTGACTCATGAGGCCAATACCAAGTGTTCCTCCCCTTAGAACATCAGTATCAGCCTACAGTCTTCTCCAGAACAAGTCACAGGTCTCCTTTCTGACAGAGAAGGCTAGTGAACAAGTTATCTTCCCCAACTCCTTTATCATGAAAGTCAGGATGAGGCAGCCCTTTCAGGAAAATACAAGGATAAATTCTTCTCACATCTATGGAAATAGTCACAAGATTCCACTAACCACTGCTGCCAAGGTGGTGAAAACAAAAATCGTTCTGCCATTTAACAAGAAGCATAAATAGGAAATTTATTACAGAATCAGAGAATGGCTGAGGTTGGTAAGAAAGGACCTCTGGAGGTCATGCAGTCCAAGCCCTTCAAGCAGGACAACCTAGAAACAGATGCCCAGGACCACGTCCAAACAGCTTTTGAAGATCTCCAAGGAAGGAGACTCTACAGCCTCTCTGGGCAACCTGTGACAGTGCTTCGTCACCTCCACCATGCAAAAGTGTTTCCTGATGTTCACAGGGAGCCTCCTGTGTTTCAGGTTGTGCCCAATGCCTCTGGTCGTGTCACTGGGCAGCACTGAGCAGAGACTGCATCCTTCCTTCAGGTATTTATATACATTGATGAGATGCCCCAGAGCCTCCTCTTTTCCAGGCGGAACAGCCCCAGCCCTCTCAGCCTCTCCTCACAGGAGACATGCTCCAGACCCTTCATCGTCTCTGTGGCCTTTTGCTGGACTCTCTTCAGTATGTCCATGTCTGTCTTGTAGTGGTGAGCCCAGAACTGGACTCAGGACTCCATGTGTGGCTGAATGGTGCTGTCTGTTATTGGCATGTAGCAGAATGCAGAAAAGACACTTTAAAAATATACACATTTTAAAAAAATAAAACAATGCTCTTAATGTTACTCTGTAGAACACCATTCCTTTACTTATCCTTTTCAAAACACAGTGATAAACCACAACCAGACCACAGGAAGAACAATGCTTCTGTTGAGGGCGACTGCTCCATCTTGATGTCAGTTTGATTCAGCTGTAGTGACAGCCAACAGCAGCACAGTGTTGACCACAACCATGGTGTAGCAAAATAACCAGATGAAAGATAACATTCTGAAGTCTACAGGATTGCTAGTCATATAGCTCATCCTTTGGCCCTAAACTGTCAAACCACAGGTTACTGATGATACACCCACCTCCAATGAGTTCTTACAGTTTATGGCAAATCCATTCTGTTCCCCCCATCTCCACGTCAATCAAGTACTATACATACTGTGAGACTGAATTTCCAAATTAAGTAGCAGATGGAGATAGTAGTGCAGAGTAAAAACTGACAAAAATATCAAGGTTTTCAGATTATTACTTCCAGTGAGATCTAGCACAAATTCAGGGCTTCTCATATTTTTCCAATAGTTAAAATCTTAATTTTGAAAACAGTCACATATTGTACTACAACCTATATGTTAACATTAAAGAACGCAAGAAAAACCAGTTTGGAGTATGCAGAAAACTGTGGCAATTCATTTTGTGACTCATTTATTATAATGGACAAAACTGCACAGACTCAGCACAAGTCCACGTGTTTCTGTAGGTTTAGGAAAAAAACACTTCATAAAAAGAAACAAGAATTTAAAACCCAGCCATTGTTGAGCTTTCTGACTACCCTCCCCCAAAATACTGATCTTCAGAAGCTACAGCTATGCAGGTTTTAAGAGTGCAATAACTTTTAACAGTGTGTTGTGTTACTGTAGGCTATACTTGAAGATCTGTAGAAGAAGCTTAAATTGTTTTCCTTTCAGGTTTCAAATTATATTTAGGCTTGAGGAGCTTTTAGCCCAAAAATGAGGTCTTCTATTTGTCCATTGCAAATTCTCATTACTGCGAGAGCAGCTGAAGTTTCACCATCTCACTGGTGTGTCCTGAACTTCACACTGGAAGGTCTACTTTCAGGCAGAAGATTTAGCAGATGTTCATATTCAGTCACTAAAGTAAAAAATTTCCACCAGGGTGCCACATGCAGATTACATCCCTTGGAATTCTCTGCTCTTAAAGCAGAATTGAGACCAACTATTTCACACAGCCTGCTGTTATTCGAGTCACACACTCGTAACAAGCAAATGAACCAAGCCCTTCTCTTGCCTGAAGGCTCAGTTAAATTAGAGAGTGCTGCAAGAGGACTGCTAACGGAAGCCGGCAAATAAGGCAATGGCCTACATAAAGAACATCCCTGAAACCTCAACTTAGCCATAAAGGAAAACTACCTGTTAGAGTGCTATGCCTTTTGTCCTAACAGAGATTGGCTAACACTGTTCAATGGGGGATTAAAAAAAAGCCCACAGAAAAGTAGAATTTGTTATGAACACAGAAACTGTGCAAGCTACATTATTCTTTAATAATAAAAGCTAAAATAATATACAAAATTAATAGAGAAATGGAGGGAATATACATAGACAGTGATGCAAACTACTCCTCTTATCCTAAGGATGGATATAAAATGGACTTGCTACCAACCTATTGTCTGAAGAAGGAAAGAAGCAACATGGTGGGGAAGAAAGACTCACACCTTAGTCCCACATTTCTGTATTTCCTTCTGAAGAGCTGTTCAACTTAAATAAAAATAGGATCCCTTAGTCACTGCCTTCTGTTTCCTCAGGTACCTTCCTCTTTGCTAAGAATTCTGAGTAATTACTTGGTTCTTACACATCACCTCATTTGAGTAACTCTTTGAAAACACAAGGTTCACATGATGCCTTTCAAAGAGCTTAGTCCAAATTTTTCCTAGCATGAACTACACATAAAAATGTGAATATCTAGAAGAATCCCAAGTACCTTCTGTTCTGCTGGGAATGCCTGTTTTATCAAGGCAATTAGCTGATCAAAGACACCATTCTGGAAAGAAGCCCAGAATTAGTCCCTGTTACTGTCAGAATACTGATGTCACTAGCAATAAAGATTTAAAAATAAATTAAGAAATCACTCTGTAAGCTGGTGCAAACCCAACCGCAAAACAGCAACTCACCGTTCTGACCCCAGAAAGCCTTCCACCTCTACAGCTGTACCTTGGGCACTGATAAAAAAAGAAAGTGATTCATTTCTGAACCAGGAGATACACAAAGACCACAATATAAACACTCACTTCCTGCATTTCCCTGCTCCTGGGTCCTGACGTTACACACCCTGTAACATTACAACACAGTCAACCAGCCACAGTTTACTTGGTTGTTCAGGAAAGTGCATTTTTTACCAGCCGCAATTAGAGCAACTCCACCAGGATTTTGGAAAGCCTCTAATGTCTGCGGAAAAAGCTTAGACAGTGTTTTCTTACTCTTGGAAGAGAAGTGAGACCTCAAGGGGAGGTCTCAAGTCACCCTCTTCTTCATGGAGACAGCGTGCAAGAGAATCAGGCCCCGCTATCCAAAAGGCAAGGTCATCATCGCAATAGGATGAGGGGCAATGGTTTTAAACCAGACCAGGGCAGGTTTAGTTTAGGAAGAAGTTCTTTACACTGAGGGTGGTGAGACACTGGAACAGGTTGCCCAGAGAGGTGGTGGAGGCCCCATCCCTGGAGACATTCAAGGCCAGGCTTGATGAGGCTCTGAGCAACCTGATCTAGTTGAAGATGTCCTTGCTTACTGCAGGGGGGTTGGACTGGATGGCCTTTAAAGGTCTCTTCCAACCCAACACATTCTATGATCATGCAATGCAAATAGTCAGGCTACTCCGTTTCATACATGAAATAAAATTTCCTAAACGAGAAACCTTTTAAATTAGGTTTGCTAGTGTCCTAAAATTTTTTTTTCAGCTGGGGAAGAAATACAGATAGGTGCATTAAACTAACAGCAGTGTTCAGCTCAACTGGTTCATTACACCAGGGCTGGGACCTGCTATACCTCTGGATTTACATTGTGTCCTGCTTGCAAATGCTCAGAAAAGTACACACTGCAGAGCAGGCCTGCAGAGCTGTCCAGAAACCCACGCAGATATTGCAAGTTCTTCATGAACCCTGAAAGTCTGTCACAAAACATCAGCCAAGAAGCGTCTATAATTACACTGCAAAGCTGGCAGAAATAAAAAACGTCCCAAGACTAAAGGATGTGTCTGTCGGGGCCCTGGGTGCACCCATGGGCTTCAACAGCTCTGACCAGCCCCCCTCCCCAACATCTACACCAGAGTCGGTCACCAACATACTACAGTACCTCCCTCTGACCAAGTGCTAAATTTTGCTCACCAGTTTCACAAAAGCTTTTGGCTATATCACTGGCCAAGTCAGAAAAATCAGACTACATGGTCTGCTTTTCTAATTAGAAAAATATTTTCTTTTTGTTCTCCTTTATTTGTAATTATAGGCAGAAGTTTAACTTCTGGGTAATTTTACAGCACCCAGTAAAAGCCACATCCTGTATATTCTCATCAACTAATTCCTTAAGGAGGTGGTTTACAAACTGCTTTTTCCCCATTCCTCTTGAGCTTATTTGTGCATCAAATTATAAGCATCATCTGTTTGCACTCAATGTCCAGTTATTTTTCAACCGTTGCACAGGAGAGTCTTTGTTTACTCAAATTCTTCCATAACACTAGGATTTCATCTACGTGAGCTGCTTGGAAACACTACTTCAACTACTAAGCTGCAAAGTAACACGTATTTCTTTCTCTTTAATCACCTACTTTGGAGCTGTTTATTTGTAAAATAAATGGGGTTTCCTCACAGGACCTTTTGATTATAAATCCACGTTGTTTATCCTCAGTGGCTTGCCTTAGCTGTCTACCTGCTTCATTGCACTGTTCATTTACCCACCTTCATGGCTTGAAGTTCTACCACCAGCAATGCACATCCAACACTGCCACGTGCTTGCTGGCAATCCAGAGGAGCACTGCTGGGATGGGATGTACAGGCAGAAGGACAAACACTGACAGTCTCCAAATGTGTTATTTTGCAAGAATTCATGAACATCACTGCAATAGTTTGCAGTCATCATGTGATTATTTTTTTTAAAACCTATCTCTATTTCACATGCTCATCCATTCTCTTCAGTAAGCTGCCTTTCCCCACTTCCCCTTACCAAGGCAGTCATCTAGAATTAATAAAGTAAACAGAATAAATTCTAGTATTTCTGCTGATGCTTTTCAACTGGTGTTTTGGTTGCAGCTTCCCTCCTTGGCTTACTGCGGCTTAAACAGTAGATTTTCTCATTGCTTACAGTAGGAAAAAATACGAATACAATGAAATTACTTCAAAGCCATATTAAGTGAAAAACACCCTTCAGGCTTCCAGTTCCAGTGCCAGACTGTATTAACCTTTGATACTCAGCTTCATCTCATCTTCCAAGCTGTTGCTTTTTCACAGCCCAGTGTGAGCAGATAAGTTGCTGAACATCCACTTTCTGATGCTGACAGTAACTAAATTGGTATTTGATTGCATTTATTGCAGGCTATTTTCATGGTGTTCATCTACACGGCATCAGCCAGGTATGAAACACCTGATAACTCTAACGTACTTCCTCATATTCCAGATGGCAAGAAGTACCAACAGGAGGAGGAAGGGAGGGCGCAAAACCAACAAAAAAAAATCCCTACCATACCATGGCTAACATTTTCTGCAAGGCCTGGAAACAGGGAACGGAGAAGTCGCATCACCTGTACCTGTGGCATTCCCAAAACTATCATTAAAATATTGATTCCAAACCCAGTATCCACGTGCCAAGAAGAATATCCAAAATACCAAAGATTTGATATAAAGGTCTGAAGATGACACCTTATAGCAATAAATTTCAGTGCAAGCTATTTATTAAAGTAGGGCCTAAACAAGTTTCTAATCTCAGATTAGTTACTACCGAAACAACTAAACTGAAGTTGGCAGTTTCTTCATCATTTGAAAAATGCATCCAAAAACTGTGTTATAGCTCACATGTATGTTTAACAGAAAAAAGGAACCAACAACAAAAAAGGCTCAAACCCTGAAATCAAACTTACGCAGAAAGTCTAGTTGAGCATAATGGTCTCCAATTTCAGTTTCCAAGAGAAAATGCAAATGCTGAAACCTAATGGTGGCAACTTCTGTATTAACATCCTTTCTGGCAAGTACTGGAAATAGGAAGAATTAAAATCACCTGTCAGTTCACACTGCCATTGCAAGTGTTCAGGTGCCAGGGATACAAAAAAAATTGATTATTGGTCTTTTTAACTTTCCCCTCCCAAAATCTGATTGTGTAATCTCCCTCCTCCACTCCACCTAAAGCCTTGAAAAATTTTCTAGAAGTGGTGGGAAAAAATGATTTTTAGAAAAAAAAACAACAGCACAACATATTACTAATTTTGAAGTTTTGCAGGAATTAGAAGAGACATTTTCTTTCATAAATGATACAGCATGCTGTATGTTGGGCAATCCACAGGCAAACAGCCTCAGTGTTTTGTTATACTCAGTTAATCTAATCACCTATCTAAGCAGATATTTACTGTAGATAGCAAATGCTAACATTCCAGTAGTTTATACACACTTGCTGTAGTCCATACAATCTATTTATCACTCTTTACCCACATATTTTAACTTCAGTAGCTCGAAAAGGATGATTTTCAAACAATACTTTCTTCTGTATAATACAGCTATCTTGCAATGAAACAAGAAAACTTACACATAAATGCAGTAGTTGAAGAGACTTAATGATTCAAATTTGACTACAGGATATTAAATATCTGATAAATGAACAAACAAGGCATTATCTTTAATAAAAGCTGTATGCGTGATCCTCAGTCTTCTATCAATCAGGAGAAAAAAAGCAAGTATGATTTCATTCTTCGGCTACTGAAAATGTGTTTTCTTTTTATCTATGCTGAAGATACCAACCACTCTGATTCTAACCCAGGGGGGCTGGAACTAGATGATCTTTAAGGTCCCTCCAAACCTAAACCATTCTATGACTCTAAGATGCTTACATATTTCTTTAGAGTTTCTTACGGTACCACAATCATCCTGCACCAATAAATGCATCAATAAGTAAACTAAAAATGAGCTACCTCAGAGATCTTTATAAAGTGCTATCTGCTGGGAGGCATCACCACCAGCAACTTCAGGCATTGCCAGTGGGAATTCCCTAGGTATCAGGCAGGATCCCTGGCAAATCACAAAGCCTGATGCTGCTTGATTATTTTAATTTTTTACCTGAAGTAAAGGTAAAATCCTCACAGGCAAATCTATTCACTGACACAGTAAGGAACATGTATCTGTTGTAACAGTGGCACTGCTGGAGTCCAGCTGGAACTTCCAAGAAAGGCAATGAATTCTTTGCCTAACTTCTTTCAATGCAAGGCAACATATGCCTTTGAAGAGAGCCAAGTCACAGGACTAAAATGCAGGTGACACTTAGGCCAACTCAGAAGTTCAGCTAAAGAAGTCAGTGGCCCTTCCGATTCTAAGCTACAGGGTGAGCGAGGAGGAAAACGTTAAGGAAAGCAAGTGGTTATTGACACTGCTACAAGAGAGGTGCGTGACACAACTGATCAGGCGAACAGCTACACACGGTGCAGTCAACACTGAAAATCTTGGGACTCGAGGTATCGGTGCTTACCTCATTCTGTTCATGCTTAAATTGGCAAGTAAAGATTTTATTTTTTTTTTAGTCCTCTCCCACTATACTCCAAGTCAGAGCAGTGAAGATGACTTAGTGGCTTTGTCATTTTCCCTAAAGCACATACTTAGCAAGCCAAGAACAATGCTGTCAGACAGCAACAGGTAATGATAAACTCCTTGGAATCCTAACTGTGCAGATGCCTTGGAGCAAGTTTTCAGTTCATGTTTTAATGCTGTTATTGTAACAGCAATTGTCACATGTCAAGTGATGATGTAAAAAGGCATCCAGACTTAGGATGCTGACAGTGTCCAGTGCTCCAAAGGAGCAGAGAACTTCTCATAGGCACAGCCAGTCTGTGACAAGTAAGTAATTACTATTGCTATTGAAATTACTATTATTTATTTTAAATAAATTATAAATATATGAAATTTAGCAGGACTTTAATTTACTTCTCTGAACAAGAACACCAGATACTCTTTCCAGGGTGTTCCATCTTGCCCCCTTTCTCACATTATCAACAGGCCAAAAGTTATTCAGTCTTTTAAAAATTTAATCATAGCACCATGTTTTGTAACTTTCCACTGAAGTGTATTCGATGCCTGAACAACAGAGTGCATAAAAAAAAAAATCAACTGCTGTATGGCTAGGACATCTTTGATAAATCAACAGAGCAAATGCTGTAGCAAGTAACAGTACATCTGCTACTTAATGAACATGCAAGGTCAAAGATGGGTTAATAGACAGAAAACAGAAATACTCTTACCATGTACAGTTATTAATTAATAATTCCCACCGCACAGCAGACAAAAAGATGTGACAAGTGCTATTCTCAGCTGCATAAAGTATGGAGTATAAGGCTTTTTAAACTCAAAACACTTTCTACAATGGAATGGCTGCTTAAACATGAAAACCACCAGACTGAATTCTTTCCTTCTTGGACAGATGTAAAAAAGAAAGCAAACCCTCCTATCCATCCTTCAAAGCCTTCAGTTTCACCAGGAAGCTGAGCCAGCAATAAACAAATTTTAAAAAAAACCCAAAAACAAAACATAGATGAAGTAAATCAGAAATATACCCGAGTGCTGCTAACTCTGTAGCTGAACTACCAGCCAGAGCTTAAAGAAGTTTGGCAACCGTGAGAACTTGTGTCTCTGAAGGTCAGTAGTTACAGCTATATCAGAACATTCAGAACAACAACTTGGGCTTTGATAATCCAATGTTAATATAGATAACTCAGTGAGGGATACAGAAGACAAGAGTATTTTGCAACTGCCCTGATCTTCATACTTCTGTCAGAAAGTTTTTTTTACTGTTGTAACATCCAGACTAACATTACACAAGGGATGCATTATAAAAATAACAATATTCACACACAACCCAGATGCTCCTCTTTCCCATGAATGTACTAGTAGAGCATTTAATGTTCATCAAGCTCATACTTGTCAAAGTCACAACCCAAAAGCAAGAAGACAAGCTTTGAACAATGGGAGAAGAATGTGTCTTCAGCCTACACACTCATTACCTTGGTTTTATAATTCAATGAGAACATGACTTCTTTTCTCCTGTGAGTTTAATCCTGTTTCTGCCAGGCAATAATTTTTAGCTTTTCTTCTGCACCACTGGCGGCAAAGGTGCTTCCTCACAACAGCAAAATTGCACTTTTGGAGCAAAATATAAATAAAATAAAAATAAGAAGGACCCTTGCCTAGCTACCTGCTGTCTGCCCTCATTGACAACAAGCAGCCAACACCTGGGATTTGGAGAGCAGAGCAGGCACACTCAAGGAGCTCCATGGTGGTGGCTGCCACTACCCCCAGGACAGCTGTCCTCAAGCACTGTTTTTCCAGTTCTCCAGCTGAAAAAAATCTCAGAACATCCCGTGTGAGACAGCAGTTGAAATGAAGCACTACTCACACAGCTGTCTGTCAGATGCCATAAACTTTGTAGAAAGGAATAACAATTCTTAAAGCTACCCTTAAAGTTAGCTTTATAACTAACAAAGGGTGTTTTAATACTTCCTTATTTTATGAAAAACAGTATCAACTTGCAGAAATGTGACAGCACCTGCTTACTCAATTTAAGCCACTGCAGGCATCATTTTGGCTGAAATTTTCACTAAGAAAATACTAATGCTTTCTGACTAGTAAATAACAGGATATACTGGTATTTTTCATGATCACGTACAGCACAGGTAAGAGAAGAGACTTCAAAAGGGTATTTCCACTGCTGTGAATTATACTGCTATGAAAGCCTATGTAAAACAGGACACAGGGCAACTTCTAAAGCTCTTTGTACCCCACTAAACCCTTTCTCAAAGCACAAGCCCTGCAGTTGTATGCTACCACCTGACTGCAGAGCATGAAGTCCCAGTCGATCTCTGGATTTTCAGCAGGCCTGTCGTGCCACAAGCACAGACTTCCACCTACTCTTCCCTTTGCACAGTGAGAACCTACGGATGTGTCTGGGGTAAAAGGAACCTTTCAGGTGCTTGCCTAAAACTTGGGAAATTTAAGGTACTTCACTGTTGCTGTTGAACGCTTCACTGCAATACTTGGGAGATCGATACAAAAGGCCTAAAAAAAAAGGATGATAGGAGCAGTCAGAAAATTAGCTACAGGCACCGCATGCTTCCTTTTTCACATCTAGCTGGGTTGTTTTTGGCAGAATGACTTGTAACGCCGCAAGATCCCGGCAAGGGAAAGGGAACAGACCAGAAGCAGCCCTGGAATGATACATGGCCAACTGAGGTTCACCCCATCCTGCCTGGTTTTCCTAGCAAAGCTGCTTCCAATATGGGCATCCCTGGTGTCAAAGAAGAAATTACAACTAAAAATGCTGAACACAACAGGGAGTTCTGCACAGGGATAAAATTTGCTAAGCTAAAATTTGCTGAGGCTTTTAAAATCCCCCTACCTTCCAAAGGGGATTTCTGCACCTGCTCAGAGCTGCTTTATAGGATCAAAAAGTTTTTACTTGTGTTTCAGAGGCTTTCTAAAAAAAAACCAGCCTCACGTGCCATGCCCTCTCTTCCTTCCCCCTCCTCCACCATGTAACACAGCATGAGCTGTAGCTCAAGCTACAGTAGGTGACACAGAATAAGTGGTAGCCCCAAAACTGCACTCTTCCAAAGGGGATCTGCTAAGACAGATAAAGTTGATGCTCTCCCACGTCATGCTGCACATCTTTTCCTATTCCATTTCAAAGCAACTAAACTGTTCAGCTGTAATTTCTCACTGCTGTGAGTAATTATACATACCCACGCCGAGGTTCCTACTAATGAGAGAACGAGCACTAACCTTGGACTAGTAGTTACCTGGCCCCGTAGAAGTCTGTGGCCACAGCGCAACACCCCCCGCCTTGGCTGTGTGACACTCTAACCTCCCGGGAGACTGCGGCTGAGGGGTGGATAAGAGCAGGCAGGCTGCTGCCTAGCCATCCCTCACACCGGGAATGCCCAGGGAAGCTGTGGATGCCCCATCCCTGGAAGTGTTCAAGGCCAGGCTGGATGGGGCTCTGAGCAGCCTGGTCTAGCGGGAGGTGTCCCTGCCCAGGGCAGGGGGGTTGGAACTAGCGGATCTTGAAGGTCCCTTCCAACCCCAGCCATTCTGTGACTCCATGTCACTCGCACGCAGCTCGGAAACCACCTCACCCAGGGCGGGGGAAAGCCCCACGCCGACGGCGGGACGAGCCAGCCCTGCCGAGATGACCCGTTATGCAAGCGGGGAAA